>WEIS01064603.1:395-71380 GCA_013389965.1 Todus mexicanus
TTTTGGTGACACAAAGATCGGTCTCTCTCCTTGCACTTCCCAGCAGAGAAGATCTAAGTCCTGCCTCTTGCTCCGTCACTCAGAGTACATAATGGTCTTGGCAGCAGAGGATGTGGTGGTAGCAGCGTTTTGAGCCATCTAAGTGGATGCACCTGGCACATCAGCGTGAATAGGCGATGTTAAGGCAATTCTACCCCAGTAATGTATGAAACCATCCACTTCATGAACAGCCTCTCTGTGATAAAGGCTGCCTTTTTGTTGACTTGGATAAGTTCCCCAGTATGGTCAAAATGGAATAATGGAGGACTTTGAAAGAAGGGCCCTTGCACAGAAAATAATTAATCTAGCAGCAGAGGGGCAGGCAGAAAGATTTAGTGACACTTGAAAACAAAAAACAAACGCCTGAGTCCTAAACTAAAAGAATGAGTGCAGACTCTCAATGTGTTTTCATCGTAGAACATATCATCTGTTATGAAAGCATCACTTTTGGGAAGGTTGGCTACCTTTTCAGGTAGGAATTAAGAACATTAAGCAAGATTTGAGGGCAATGCTATCTTGCCTTTCAAGTATCATCTGATTTTCTCCAAGGTGGAAACTTCCACTGCGCTCAAGTGCAGCATTCCACTCTGATAAGCTTCAGTTTATTGGTAAACTGATAAGCATTGGTTTAGTACATTTGAGTACATCTTTAAAAAATCATTTGATAAAACTCCTTACTTCTACAGTTAAAATCACTTCAAATTGGAAGCTCAACCATAAGCAGTTTGCCTTTAATAGGTTTCTGCAATCTTTCCAACTATATGTATGCAAAGAAAATATTCATACATGCCTCAAATGCAACAGTGAAATGAATATAACACATTCCACAAGTTCTAAGAAATAGAAAAACTCACATTTTTGAAGAAAGAATATGTGACCTGTTTTCCAGTGTGAGACTCCTGAAGCCTGTACACTCAATTGAATGGATGTCCCAATATCCTTTATACACAGGATTCCATCCAATTCACTGTCAAGCGTCAAAACATTCACGGATGCTTATACGCTTTGTAAAAAATTTGCTCCTTTTTCCCCAGATGAAATATCTCAATCAGGTTGAAGCATTTTTTTTCTCTGAAAGAGAAGTTTGAGACTTAATGAATATTACTAAATGATTTTTTTTAAACCACATAATGCATTTTAGATAAAGGTTATATATAACACCAAATAAATGAACTCTTCTTGTAATTCATACTTCTAATAATGCATGATTTCATATGCTTTAGCACATAAAAGATTAGATAGCTTTAAAATTAGAGCAGTCAAACTTTTAGCACAGCGTGAGATGAAGATAAGGAGTATTCAGTCACTGAAAACATCTTTTCTTCATCACTGTCTTTCTCATCCTTAAGGAATTTTAAAATTGCAATTGAGCAATTCTTAACTACTGGACAAAAATAACTTCTATTAGCTGGAAAACATTTTAAGATCTTTCAACTTCAGGGTTTAGAGATAAATTGTCATGTGAGGACATGCCTAATCGTTCCCATGAATTGAAGTTTGACAAAGGTTGGTAATTCTGACATTTGGCGAGATGATTAAATCCCTTAAATGATTGAAAGCTATGCATAACTCTCAAGATTAAATGAAGATTTAATGATCATCTATTATGGATGTATGCGATATATATTATTTCAAAAGTTAGCTGGCAGCAATCATTCATTCTCTTTTTCATTAAATTTTTAGAAAGTTGCATCTCCCAAAGTTGATTCTGGCATCTCCAAATAAGGATAGTATTGAAATTCAAATAATTGGGTTATAATCTAGTTGTTGGGGTTTTTTCAAAAATTCCAAACATTGCTTCATTATCGTATTAAAAACACTCAGATAAACAACAGATTAGTCCCCTTTCAGATAATGAAAAACCTTTGGAAGTGTTTTAATATGTTTTGAGTCTCTAGTGAACAGCAGGAAAAATATGCTCTTTTCAGCAAAGTTTTTAAAACCCTTTTCTCAATTTGGAAAGAGCTTCATTCTGTACATGTCGATACAGAAGACCTTTTCTGCCCAAACATACCGTTTTATCTAAGGGCAAGTCTTGGAAAGTGCTACTTAGCAAGTTCTTTTAATCAGATGATATGTAATGAATGATTGCAGCTAACCATATTTTATGCTTTTGTTGGTTCTGGAGCAACTGGTATTGCTGTTTCTTGTAATTTCGCATTTCTTAGCAACAAAAAAAGTTTAGCTTCTGTTGTTGGAAGCTATGCTAGGATTATTTTCACAATCTGCTCAATTTGTCTGCTCTTACATCTGACAATCCACCATAAGCAATTGAGAAACATTTTCTGCACAAGCTACATTAAGCCTCATGGCAATTATTGCTATCTTGGCTGATCCATTCAAAACCATTTCTGCACTTAATCCAAAAGCCTAAAGCTCTTTCTTTTCAGGCTGCGTATCTTGCTTTGTGGAAGGCATGTTACCACTATAGACATGGTCAGAATCCAGGTCCAGATGCAAAGTGGTCAACTGATGTTACATCAACTTAATGTTAGGTTATAATCACTTTGATTATTCCCACTCTCTGCTGTATCAAGACACCCCTGGATATTGCACTAGACCTACAGGCAGTACTAACCCTATCATAAAGTGTATGCTCACCATTTTTGATACTAAAATTTTGCCTATAAGATGATCCTAACTGCAGTTCTTCTAGTGTCATCACCACTTCCCTGGTGGGTATCTTTTGGTGATAGTTTAGTTTGCAAAGAAATTTAGGATTTGTTTGGTTTAAAGATACCATATGGATGTAATGCCTGAAATAAGAAGAGGGTTTGGAAAATAAAGATTTCAGCAGAGACATCTGAGGTTCTGCATCTGAGAAATCCTTCTGGGAGAGAGAAAACTTAGCACTTCTCATGGTAGTGAGATTTTTTTGTTTGCTTTGGATAAATTCAGTGATTTTCAGATATTGTGTCAGTTTAGTGTCTGAACTAGTGCATGAAATCCAGAGCCCTGCCTGATATTTCTATTTTGAGCAGGGTGCATCTCCAGGTAACACAAATACCCAGCACTTGGGACGCTCATTTGCCACATCCACCCTACACCAGCCACGGGCTGCAGACACATTTTCGGTCCTCTTGCTGCCCTTCCAGTCCCAGGCAGGGCAGAGGAGCCATCCCAGCCTGGGTGAAAGCAGGCAGCCAGCACAGCAAACCCAGGCCTCTGCACAGCTGCCCTACACCCATGTTGTCCCTGCCCACAGCAGTTAAAGAAATGGATGCTCTTTTTTATCCTAGCCTTTGCTACTGTTACCTGTTGTTTGTATTTCCTTGCAGAACCAGTAGTCTGTGTTATGCACATTGGCTACTGTGATGTATAAGTGCATTATATAAGGAGGACATTGCATGAAATGGGACATTTGAGCTCTTGGACAGGTGAAATAGTCGATGCTGTGGAAGTGGTGCAAACCCCTGTAATACAACTTAAGTGGCTGGTTTTACTGGGGCAATAAAGTAGAAACGTTTGTTATTTATTTCATAGTTTACCACGTATTTTATACTCCAAGGTTAGCAGATTACTTCAGATTACCACAAAGATTTTGCCAGAGAGAAATTTACTTCTTGAGCTGACTGCAGAACTGAATTCTCCATTCAGAAACTGATGGTTCTCTTCTGCAGCTATAAGCACTAGAAGTGTTGTTTGGGATCTGTGAGAGAGGTTACATGACCCCAGCAAGGTCTGTAGGTCAGGCCAAGGAGTTGGGAAGCTCCTGAAGGGGCTGGCTCTGCATGAGATCTAGTTGCCTGCACGCTGCAGTCCCACCACTCAGTGAGCACTGCATCTTCTTGGGCTTTTATCTCCATGACACACAGTCACAGACCTGGACCAAACATTTCTTAAAACACAAGGGGATTTGATTGATGTGGCCAGACAGACTTCAATCCTCAAACCATTTGGGAGTGTGCTCATGGGGATGAAAAGAAACATTGCAACCTACTTCTAGTCTGGTAGAAGATGATGAGCATCACTGACCTTCTGCTCAAGTCTTCAGGTGGATGCTTCCACTCTCTCCAGGCAAAACATTTTAAGAAAATGCTGAGTGAATCCGAAGTTCTACTTATATCTGAGAACCCAATAAAAAAGAGTGGGGTTTAGTTTTCATTTCAATTTTAAGTGTAACTTTAAAGACCAGATAATTTTAAAGCAACGATAAACCAACAGCTAGAAGGGAGAGAAAAATGCTGGTACAAATTTTGGCAGCTGATAGTTTTCAGAAATTTGGCAGCCATCTTCAATATTACCATGTAGTATGGGTCTAAAGGAGTTAATGGACCATGGCTGGAATATTCAAACTTCTAAAAGAGGATCAAATGTCGTCATGATGATCACTTTTTTTTTTCCTGTAACCAATTATTCTTCCTAATGAAGAGGATAATTTGTTGATTAAATTGCTATTTATTTCATTGTATTCCTGGGAAAGCAAGCCTCTAGTCTCTAACAGTGACAGGTCACTGAAAGGTGGTTTTCATGTACTTGAGCACTTCACACCTTCTAAGTCAGGTTGTCTTGATGCACGTCCTTGTGTAAAAGCTTCTATAAGATGTCTTGCTTCACTCCTTAGACAGCAGCATTAAATTTGATAGCAAAGCTGCTTCCTCCCTCTTTGCATCAGTAACTACATAAAGGTATGTTAAAGCGCATGGTTTTAATTTAGACTTTAGTGGTTTTATTTGGCAGGGGAAAAAAAAAAAGCTGGTGAGCAGTAACCTTGAATTAGAAGCTGACCTTCGAATTAGTCAGCCTTTTTCTTGTAAATGCATTTTGTAGAGTATAAACATGAACCATCTATTTACATAACGTTAGTGACAGCTAAATGATTTCTTACTGGCATTAATGCTGGAAATCCCAAACACTCCTTCCTTGCTGGAGAATGGTTTATAACTCCTGAGAATAATCTCTCCACCGAGTAACAACAAACAGAAAAGGCTGATAATTTTCCAACCAAATTTAGAACATCTCCAGTATTTTGTTAAGAAACCCTGGTACAGCTACTGGATAACAAATACAAACTACTGTTAAATGAAATACACATCACCTCGCAGGGCGCACGTGGAAAGCTGACTGTGGTGGTGGTGCAGTCTGCTCCTGTACCACGGTGGCTTTATCCACCGTGCTGCAGGAGATGCTGTGAAAAAGCAAAGAGCAGCCCAAGTCCAGCTTGGCACTGAGGAGCCCTGGTGCTGACAGAGTACCAGTGATGACCCTGAGGGATGTGGGGCGACTGCAACCATGATATACTAAAGTTCTCAGTCTCTCCCATTCCTGGTGTGTCAGGAAACCAAGAGCAGCAAGGAGCGAGGGATTTCATTCCTTCTGAAGCTGAGGTCCTTCTTCAACCAAGGGAGGCTTCAGCAGGTCTACAGCCCACCTCTGCTTTCCCGACTGGAGCAGCACAGCACAAGATGCAATAGAGCAGGCTGGTGGGCCCTGCACACATGCTGCTGCGACTGATACGTGCATGCAACCACTGCGTCCTAGCCGAGCTTGCTGCAATGCCTTACAGATTTTTAGCTTTTTACTCACATCCAGATAAACTGGATGCCATGTAGGGCCACCAAATTTTTGAAGTGTCTGTGTTTCTTTGATGGTGAACTTTGTTACTTTTAACAATGAAATTTTATGAAATTGACATATTAAGTATGGTGGAAACCAAAAAAGAGACTAAGCATTTGTGTGGAATGTTCTACATGTCACAGGGGCGTTTAACGGGTTTTCAGAGGCACAAGAGTAACTTGGTTCATTTTAGCTTATTTTTGCCCACTTTAAAAAGAGTGGATTTTGTGGATGTCATAGCTTTTTTTAGTTTTATTGTTGAATAAACAGCAGAACATCCTTTCTTTTTTTGAAACTGTATTTTCAGAAGGTAATTTTTTTTATTATTGCAATAAGAGTGCATACCAGAGCATTGCACTTCTACCTTGTTCCACATTTATTGGCATACCCTGCTATAATAAGCCATAATAAGTCTCTAAATTAAGATGGTATTTTTTTCATGCTTTCAGCAACAGCAGCAAAGTACTCTGCTCTTTGCTGTGCATTGTTATTATTAGCTCCTCCATGATCGAATTCCAGCCTCAGGCACTGGTTGTGCGATGGGGCCGAGCTCTGATGGCAGGTTTCAGCCCTTGTTTTGTCTAGCCACATTTGTCCTACCTAATTCATGATAGGAAACACAAAGACTGGGTTGAACAGAAGGGAAGTACACAACCACTTTAGCTGTCCTCAAATTATGGTTTACTACTTGTCCCCAAACTAGAGTAAAGTGTGTTCTGTTTAACATAAAGGGTGGGAAGAGAGTAACTCCAGGCAGAGTTTATCAGCCCCAGCTCCATCTCCAGTAGGTGGGAATAAGAAAGCAAGCATTTGAAGGATCCTTAAGTAACCAGCAGCAGACCAGTTTTCACTGCTCACTGACATCCTCCATGGCAGTACCTCTGAGTCGCTTCTGCTGGAGCATTTGGGGGTTGGGCTGCAGGGAGCACAGACAGAGTTTCTTTGTTCTTCAGTGTTGCCGGGCACTCAGTTCAGAGCAGCCCTGCTGCCCTCTTGGACAAGGTGGAGCCTTTCTCAAAGATTTGGCACAAGTATTGTCACTCACCACTAATAAAAAGAGGAAACGTCTTCCCCTACCAGTGCGGGAGGGTGTTGGAGAGTTCCAGCTGAGGATGAGATCCATTCCTCCTGACAAAAATCCAGAGACATCCAGCAATGTCCATGTAATGACTCATAGGGAAAGGGCAGGAGCATCAACTCCTGCAGATGTATCTCCTGCCTCTTCAACAAGGCTGGGGCTGATGAAGCTTGTCCTTTCTCAGGCCTCCTTCCTCTGGTGGCCGTTGCTGTGCAATGGGAAGATTGTTCTGTAGATAAACCAGATCCTCCCAGGACCAGAAGCCAGATCGAGGAATCGGGTGCTTTTGCTATTCTCATTTATATTCAATTTGCTCATTTCAGTTGTGACCAGATATGAAACCAGTGACCCTTCACAGGTGGAAAAAGCAATTCCTCTATCTTGTTTTAGGATGACTTTCTCGGAATGTAGCACTGTGAGGCTGAGACATGTATTCTTCTGATGCAGGAGAAGATTTTTGATCCTCACCAAAGCCTGTAGACATTCCCTGGCTACCTTCTGAAATCCACGGTCTTGGGCTTGGACACACCTGGGAAATAAAGTATTGCTACCTATTCCTCTTCACTGTCCCACTCTTGAGCTATACAAGGGTGCTTGTTGGCTGCATACTCCTCTTCTGCTAAAAAAGCTCCTTCGCTAGAGGAAAAGAGTTGAATGGAGATCGTAATGTGATTAAAACATGATTCTCTTGAACAAGCCTTTGCCTGGCCCACCAAGAACTTCTTTTTTCAGGATAAATTACAGATCACCAAAAAACCTCTTTTCTAGGTAGTTAATGATATAAACAAACAACAGGAAAAGTTCTTGTGATTTGTCTGGCTTGCTTTGTGTCCAAAATTAAGTGTTCTGCTCACTCTGGTTTCCAGTGGTACGATTTCTTGCACCAGCTATATTCTTACATAGAAGGGAAAAAAAAAAGAAGCCTTGGCAAGAATTTCTCAATCTCTCACACCGGCATGATCATTAACAGAGCATTTTTGGTAGTGGATCAGTTTTAATAAGCTAAGAAAGTGAGGCGTCTTCTTTGTGGCCTCCATGATGAGGAGGAGTGTGGCACAGTGGGGATCAGGTGAGATGGAGCATCTGTTGCCACGTTTCTCTCTGCAGCTTTAGAGGGCAATGGTTCTTCCCAGAGATCTCCACAGCCAGCACATAGTTGCCACCAAGCTGGCCTTCATTTGTCTTTTGCTCCTTCAGGTTACAGAGCTTTGAATTGTCTTCCAGCTCTGTGGTGGGCAACACTGATGGCAATTTATTTGTGCTCATGCTGTCTCTAGAATGCTCCAATTAGGTTCCTCCTGGTGTAATTTAATTCGCCTACTGCCTGCAAAATGTTATTTTTTTAAAAAAATCCTAAAAATCTTTTTGTTGCTAGGTGGAATTTTCTCTGCCTTTTGGATATAAAGTGACTAATGGGATACATTTCATAATACATCAGCAAGCATAGTACGTGTTATTATCATATTTCAGTGCCCTTTAAATATTACCAACCTTCGTTGGAAGGATGGAGTGGTATGTAAATGTACATAATAAATGTACATTGCAATTAATTATGTAAATTGCACATAATAAAGAGAGTAGTGGGAATTCTTTGTTCTTTGATAATCACATTTTATAAAGTTAAGAAGGTTTATTGCATGAGGGAGATGAGGTTAAAAAAATGTTGGCATTTTTTTAATCTGTTTTTTAGGAGAGGAACTAATGTCCAACGACAAACATTAGGTGTCAGGACTGGTGCAGATGTCCTCTCAGACTTCCATGTTCACAGGCTGGGAGCACATTTTCTTCCATCTCAGCTGGATCACTGCTGGTTTTTCACCTCCTGCTGCTGCCTCCTCCAGCTCTTTATTAATAGACAAAACATCTACCCATAGGAAAGCAAATGAATGGAGAAGAAGTCATACGCACAAAAAGCAGCAGTGACATTGGACAATATCTTGGGATAGCGTCAAGTGTACATCAAGGAAAAAATGTGATGATGCCATTTAAATCAATAAATGTAATTGCAATTTTTGTCCTTTAAGCTTCTGATAACAAGTCCTTGTGCTGCTGCCAGCCACTCTCAGTCAGTAGGGTCACTATCTCACAGGTGTGATAGTTCTAGTTCCTGAAAACCCACAGCAGCCACGCTAAGAGAAACAGGCTTAGGAGATGCATCTCTGGCTTAACAAAATAAGCTGTTTCCACCTGTGAAGGTTCATGGATTCTAGAAAAGTAAAATTTATATCCTTGTTGGCTACTCTGGGGACTGTATGTGAGGTATGGTGTGTTTCCTAAGTTACTGCAAAAGAGAGAGCCCAGCTCCATACTAGGAAGCCCATCACGACCCATACTGCCACGCTTAACCCATTTTTATATTCTTAATTGCTCCACTGATTGATAATTTCAAGGCGTATCTGTGAGAAGCTTGTGTTGCAGAGATTTGTCTGTAAAAGTATATTTTAAACACCAGGCAATTTAAGTTAGATACAGTGTGATGGTTTTTGGTAATAAAGACCTATGGTTTTTGTTAGTATATCAAAGCTGTTACAGAATAAAGCTCATTTATAATATGATCAGAGGTGTCTTGCTGGTTTGGTTATGCCTTCTTACACAATATTTGTAAATGATTTAGCAAAACGGTTTGTGAAGATTTCTCTCGAGCATTTGTTCATTCTTATTAAAGAGTTACCAAGAGTTCTCTTTGTAATTTTTAATAATTTCCTAGCCTTCCAGTTGAAGGTAACAGATTTATTTATTGTAACTGATAATAATGAAGAGATAAATGAACTCTGACCCAGATTTTGACAAAGAAAAAAAGGTGTTCAAATCTGGAAGAACTTTATATTCAAATAAGACTAGAAAGAATTTGCTAAAAATGGTAAAGTAAGAAAATTTAATGTCAGTATCATGGAATAGTTTGAGTTGGAAGGAACCTCTGGAGTTCATATGGTACAATCCCCTACTTGGAGCTGGACCAGCTTCTACACTAGTTCAGGTTCCTCAGCACCTTGTTCAACTGAGTTTCCAGTGTTTCCAAAAATTGAGGTTTTTGTTTTTATGCATTTTCTTATTCAAGTAATTTGCAAAGAAATAATTCACTCCTGATGTTAAAACAAGGATTGCCTGATGGTGTAGGAATTTTGTTTTCAGTGGCAAATTTTTGTTTTTCTTTTCAATTCCTTGTCACATCTGAATAGCAAAGAGAGATAAAAAATTCACCATTTACACTCCTGTAGAAGTAAAAACATAGAAAATGTCAAACCTCATCATTATTTTAACAGACAAAAATGAAGTTATGATGACACTCTTAGCTGTGGAAAATACATTTTTAGGTATGAATTTGGATATACGAAAACACCTGCTATGCCAGTCACTGGAAAAGCTCAAACAAAAGTCCTTAAAATATATTAAACACACTGAGTACTTTCACAGCTTTTTAATTTTTAACCTTACGCATCCTTTGCAAAGCTGAGTGCCTATATGGACTCATGATAATGACTCAAACCCGTATCTAGGACAACTACACAGAAGAAATGTTTCTTTTCTCTGTTTTTAAAAATTTTGGCAAACCTATTTTTTAAAAAAAGTCTGAAAATGATTGTTCACCTTTTGAGGGATTTTCTAAGAAACCAACCATCTCAGGCCACTATTAAATGCTATTTCAAACAAAAGTGTCTGGATTAGCTCTTGCCATCCCCTTTGTGTGTTTTTATTCAAGTTCTACAACTGCTAATATAAACTTTTTTTTTTTCTTTTTTAGTTAAAGAACTTTCATTTTAGCCAAGAGCCCGGGTTTATCTCCAACACCGTATCAATGAAGTGACATTTAACAGCAAGCTTACATGTTCTGGTCAAGGATGCAGTGGTCTGCAGGCATGGAGGTCTTATCTGAGGCTACAGTCTTAAAACTCTCACATTCTTCTTTCTGCTTTCCTTCCCACCCTTGGCCATTTTTATGCCACAGAAAATGTAAAGTAGGTAATGCAAAGGAGAGTCTGCGTTTTTGTCTGTACCAGGTTGTCTTGCCCACACACATTTGGAAGGGTGAGTAGAAAATGTCTCAACTGTCCAGGCTTGCTATCACATTTGCATTTATAGTATTGCCAAAAAAAAAAAAAAAAACCAGCGCAAAAAAAAAAAAAAAAGCTAACTTGCATTTAACCTTTGAAAAACAAAACAATGCCGCTTCAACCACCCTTCCCAACAACTTTTCTATACAAGTCACCTCTTACAAATCCATGTTACCCCAAAAATGCAGGGGAACAGTCAGTCTTGGACTGAAGGCTACTCCAAAACCTTCTGAAGCCTATAAAGGGAGAAACAAGGCACAGGGCCAGGATTATCCCATGTGAGATCTGAAGCTCAGTGGCGGACCAAATCCACTGACTGTTTAAGCACACCACTTCTCACAGATTGAGAGTGCCAGTCATCAGTACTCCAGTTTGAGGGCTGCTAACCAAAATACAGGCTCTGGACCGGATCTTTCCCATTAATTCAGATGCACAACTGGCCATGTGGTTGGAAAGGTCTGCATGCCCACCTCCAGCGCCAGAAGCAACAAAATAGGTTTCGTGTGTGTGTCTGTGTGTATTGCATAATTCACCATCCAAATTTAATAAAAAATATTTGGATGGCGGCCCGCCCCGTGCTTGCTTGGTGGAGCTGGAGAGATGTGCCAAGAGCAGCACCAACACCTGTGGAGATCGGGATGGTCCAACTCCCAGGCTGGAGGCCCTGCACCTGCACAGAGGCACAATCCAGAGACTGTGCAAATAAAAAAGATCCTGTTTTTTGAATCAGCTTTGGAGGCAGCTGAGGTTTGCCTCCATGAAAGCAAAGCAGGGGATAGCTTTCAGCCTGTACACCAGTTCCAGACCACCTCTCCTACCACAGCTCTGCAGGTCGTTCATTTCTTGCAGTATTGTATTTCAGTGGTCACTGAGAAGCTTTTGGCAAGTCACTGCTGTTTTATGGGTGGGAGCTCAACCTAACCACACCTGACAGCAGCGGGGCAGGGACTTGTAGCTTTTTAATATACAACTGTTAACGTTCATTTGCCTTTCTGCGCTGCTTGCAACCCAAGATTTCATTTTAGCTGGTATAACACGCTTGCATCATTAACAACAATTACCAGTCATTGTTCCATTTGGATTTCTCTTGCTAATTAGATTCACTCTGACAATCTGTATGGCCCATAAACCTAACCCCAAAAGGAGTATCTTCCCACAGTGAACAGAATGGAATATGAATAAACAGTTTAATAACTGTATTTGACTTAGCTTCTCAACACCAATGTGTTTATCAACAGGCTGATGGGGTTCCCTGGTAGGAGAGTCTCACTCTGCTCCTGGCTGCTCTCATGAGAGGAGCAGGAGCCCTCCTGGCTGCTTTGCCAAACCTGTAAATGCTGTGTGGGTCTTACACAAGCTTTAAGAGCTTCCACTTTTAATTCTTGTGGTTTTGCATGGGCATCCAGCTCTTCTCTTTCTTATTTACTCTTCTCTCACACTCTGCCATTCTCTCTCACCCCTCTCTTTAGGAAGACGTCAGCAATGGAGGCAGTATTAGCTTCTTGGGAAGCTAAAGAAATTCAAAACCAACCATACAGTCCCTCCATAAAGGGCATGGCCCTGCAGCCCAGTTTCGACAGCCTTGAGCACCTCAGCTCCCCTTGCTCACCTGAGTAATCTCGAAGCCTCTTTTAGAAACTTGCTGAGCCTTATCTTACAGCCCCCAGGAATAGCCACTCTCCAACAGCATCTCTAACAAGAGCAGCAGTGCAGCTTCCAGACCTGGGTTGCTCCATGTCTGACTGACTTGAGGCACCACCAGAGGGCTGGACTCCGTTCATACCTGTTTGTCTAGGTTTCACTTGGGGCCTTCCTGCAAATTCCCTTCTCCACAACACAAGCAGAAGAACTTCTGGTGACTGCTAGACTGAGCAGTATGTAGTTTATCACTCTGGCTGTGACAGTCAGGCAGTTGTTTTTATTTATTTTTTCAGTTGCTTTTCCAAGCTTTGTGGGAAAATATTAGACCAAATATAATTGCACACAACTGCAAACGCTCATCACACATCATGGCACACCACCATTGGAGTCCACCTCTGAGGTGCTGGTGGAAGGGCTGGTAACTTCCAGGACAGAGAGAGAAACATTGCACTATGGCTTCATTTGGTACCAAAGCACTCAGAGACACCACTGAGCTGGTCCAGCCTGGCCCGTCCTTCCTCCTCTACCCTACTCCTGCCTATGTCACTTGCCCCAGGGTTTGCTTTTGCTACTAATCCAAAGAAAATAAACATGGGTGTGCTAGCAGCTGGCAGCAAAGTGGGCTGGCCTTAGGCTAGAGCAGCCCCAAGCAGGCAGCATTTGGATAGTTGAGTCTGAGGCTGCAGGAGCGTGCCTGCTCCATCAAACTCCTTCCCCATCACCACATGCTTCTGCTCCAGGACCTTCCCATGGCCTCCTGGGAGATAGACTGTTGTGTCTCCTGGTGTCCCTTGCAGCTCTTCTCTGCAACTGCTCTGCTGTTAATGCACCTTTCCCAAAAGGAGAGGCAGGAAGGGGGGTAGAGTCAATCTGATCTGGCACTAATATTTCCCCATTTCAACTTGAAATAGACGCAGCACAAGGAACAAGCTGGCAGCGCACAACTCTCCTGTGACTATCTAATGATGATTTTTTTCCATCGGTTATTTTCCCAAGCAATTCACTCCCTGTTAATAGCAAAAGACACCTCTGACACCAGTTTTCACCTGCATGACTGTTCATCGTTCACTTGAATGTCATCCTCCGTTTATTACAGCCATTCTCAAGGTGCCCCGCTCATCCTACCTGCCCTCCAAACCACCTCTGTGCCAGCAATGCGTCACAGCTTTGAGCAGCACATTTCATCAGCACAACTCTTACATGTGCTAGGAGCGTGCCATTAATGCAAACATTACAACAAAATTGGTCCCAAAAGTCCTGTTTGAAGAACTCTCCCAGAGAGTTTGAAGAAATGCTCCTGGCCTGAAATCTCCACCCTCAGCACTCACTGTCTCCTCTTCTTAGCAACGATGCAATTCCTCTTCTAATCTATTTTGTCTCCAGCAACATCAGTTGTTTCACACTTGACATCATAGCAAATACTTTAAAGTAGCCTAGATAAAGGAAAACTGGCAGATATCACCTGTCTGGAAAAATAATTGTTTTATCAAAGTGAACCATCGGGTTAGTCTGGCAGGATGTACCTTTAGTTTCATTTCATCCCATTTTTGATGTGACTTTGCATTTTTAATTAACCTTCAAGGCATGTTCCAAAGCCCCGCATACCGGTGAGGTCAGAGTTTCAAGGACAACAGTTGTCTGGATTATTATTTAACCCTGCACGACCAAACACATTGTAATGGATATTCCTCAGTCACCGGGTCCCTTGCTGACTTGACAGATGTATAAAACTAGTTGCTATCAGACATGCCACCTCACATGCTGGTCTTTCCAGAACTCCTGGACAAGCATGACCCGCCTCACCAAGAGGGAGCTTTGAGCTTTGCTTCCCCACAGCAGCGACTCCATTTCCATATCCCCGTTCCCATTATCCAGCCCGCTTTTGCCCCTAGGATTTGTCTTCCTAAAATGAGAGCAGAGGTAAAATACTCCTTTGATTTTAGGCCATGCCTAGATTATCTTTAATCTCATTTACTGCACAGCAGCCTGACTCTGCTTTTCTTCCTGTTTTACACTGAGATTTGAAGAAGTTTTTCCCATTTTTTTCTGGAATACTTTGTAAGTTTCAGCTCAGGTTTGCTTTTGACAGTAGTAATGGTGTTTCTTGACCTGTAAATGACCAGGTCCTCTTTCTGCAGCCTGTGAACCCTTGTGTCTTGGTAGAAGCCTTCCCAAGGCTCCCTAGGCAGGACTAACTAGAGAACTAAGTGCCACAGACACATGGAGCGAGCAGGCAGGGTGAGGGATCCCTTACTTCCACGCCTCTGCCTGTGTCGCTGCTGCACTCAAGTCCCCTCCTTCTACTCTCAAGCCAGCTTTGCTAAGGAACATCACCCCACTTCATCAGTTTGCCCATTGGCAAACTGATTCTCAGATGCATAAGTGTTTGTGTTTATTCCCCCATTTGCTTCAAACAGTGAGAGCTACTCAGTTCAAAGCTCTTCTCTGTGACTAGATCCCTAGTAACTTAATTGCACATCAAAACAGCATCACCTTGTACGAGTTCATTGATGAAGACGTTTGTTGGTTGTCAAATATAAGAATATCTGAGCCCTACCATTGCTAGCTTAAAGCATCATCAAGTCACACAGTCTCCTCACTGAGATTGCCAAAGCACTGAATGAAGATATGAATAATTTCCAAAAGAGCTTTTGTCTCAACCAAAACCATAAGCAGCAGATAAAGGAACAAAGATAAAATGTATTTCTGATCCCACAGCTTTGCTCCCACAGAGTTTCAGAGGCCACATGTGACCGTCCAAAGTGCAAAAGCCAAATGTTGCTGGCAAATTTTCATGCTGGGAAGCATGTGGTTATTAGCCCAAGGTGTCCTAAGGCATGGTGGAAAATGCTCCTCACTACCTGGAGGACAGAAGCAGGCCAAGTCCAAATGGTGTTTTCCTTGACTGATCTCTCAGACGAGTGTGTGTTACACTCTGCACGAAGGACTATCTGGCCTTGACTGCATGAGGCTGGGATCAGTGTCAAAAGTGATTCTCTCAAAATCCGCACTTCATTTCATCTAACCTCATCAATTACCTCTGCCCTCCAAATCCTGCTGGATGTGCCAGCTTAGCATTTAAAGAAAAAGAATTTCTCCTTCCAAGAGCAGACACATCACAAGTGCTGCAGGGAAGGAGGATGTATAGGTTCTTATTTTCTATCTGGTTACGCTTTTGAAAATATTTTTGATAGTGACAACAGTTCTTTGATGCCTGAGATGGGAAGCTGGTCCTTAGGATGGCCTCCAAATCAGTCCCTTTTCTACAATTTTGAGACCAAGCCACATGTCAGAGGGTTGGATCATGATTTCAGCTGAAAGGAGCTACAGATGCACCATGAAAATACGCAAGGACTGAAGAAGCTGTGAAGTTGGTCCATGTTACATACGCCACATCCTATAGGATGCTATAGGACAGCAGTAGAATGAAACTTGTAAGAGGTCATTGTGGTCCTGAATTCTGGCCTTAGCAGAGAAACCTTACCAGGCCAGATCCACATCTCTCATCCTGCGCTCAGCAGCCGGATATGAAACAACAATTACATTGTGAAATGTCGTTGAGTCTACTCGGGGGCAAAACACACATCAATATTGTCCTCTGTTTGCATCGAGTCATGATGATTTCGCTTGACTGCATGTCTGGATGAAACAACAGAGAACACAAACAGAGATGGGGTTACCTGTGCACTACTTTCATCTTCCTGCCTTTCCAGTGCACCCATCGCAGCAGCATCTAGGTGATAAGTCTGTCTCTTTACAAAACAGGAAGACTGTGGGCTGGTTGGCTTCTCTGATGAGCTATAAATTACCTGGGCTTTACCTGGCTCCCAGCCTGTGCTGTACGCCAGGTAAGGCAGGCGCTAATGGAGGGTGGCCAGTGATAGGATAATTACTGTTATTGCATTAGGAGAGAATAGATGAGACTTAAGAGCCGGAGGAAAGAGTCCCAGGAACTGGAGCACTGAAGGCATTGCTAGCTGCACGCACACAAAGGCGACTGCTCTATAAATAATCTGACCTCTTTGTTCCAGCAAAATGGCACAAAAATTAAGACCCTGGTTCACGAAGAAACTTAAAATGCATGACTAAACCTCGTATAGCTGAGCAGACCTATTGACAGCCCTGGGACCCAAAGGCATTTCTGCTCTGGGAGCCTTTGTGCTCACCTGGGAGAGTGGCTGCTGAGGGTGTCCTGCTGGCAGTCTGGGTGCTGCAGGGGGGTGGGTGAGTTTGATTACTGTGAGTAAATGTGAAAACACAATGAGAAATTTTGAGTGGGAGCTGTCAAGAATACCTAGAGTTCAGTGAAGTACTCTTTTTCTGCTAAGTTACAGCTGAAGAAAGAAACCTCTGTTAAACTCAGTTATCTGATAGTAGTTATCAACTTGAAAAGCTGACATGTAAAGTAAAATACTAGGCAAGGTGTCAGAACACAAGCTTAAGAAATGTAGCCTATTGATTTGCCAGTAAAACAAACCCCAAACAAAACAGGAAAGAAAAGAAATGAGCCAGCAGCAGGGTAGGTCATCTCTAGGTTAGCTTCACCCTGCATGTGTATTGTCTCTCACCTTTTGGGAGAAAACCCACCCAAAAATGTGCTTGTTCAAATGAAAAGGCTTGTCATCAGGCTCTGAAGGTCCTTGGCAGTCTTGATAAAGTAAAACTAGAGCTGCTTGTGAAAAAAAATAAAAAAATAAAGGCTTTGACAGTTGCCTGAGGTGGGGAGTAGCACCATTTACAACTATTTTTTTTTTTCCTAGCTCCTGATCACAGAGACTTACAAAAATTATATCTGAAAATTATTTGTACATATAAATAGATCATAAACTCTTCCTAGCTTTTACTTTTTACCTTGGTATTAAAGAGAGTAAATAACTATTTTCCTTATGCTAGGGGTGGGGAGCAAACCTGGAGAAGTTTCGTGACAGATCCAGCATCATCCACCCCACCACCAGCCTCCCCTTGGTCGCCTGTAATTGGTATCCACAGCAGATTCATGTATACAGGGTGACTTTAAGAGCCATTTTATTGCTGCGGGGATGAGTACCAGGATTTGGTAAGCATCTCTGAGCACAGTGGGGTGTCAGACATGGTTGCGTGTTACTGGGTTAGCAGCTGGCCGGAAAAGTGATAATCCAGCAGCCTTTTTTTCCCAGGTGAGGGGGAAACAATGGGACACAAAGTGATCTGCCAGAAAAATTGCAGTGGCTGTTTGGGCAACTGCAGGAGGTCCAGCCACTCTTGCTTGTGCTGTGAGCACCTGG
This sequence comes from Todus mexicanus, assembly GCA_013389965.1. Taxonomy (NCBI): domain Eukaryota; kingdom Metazoa; phylum Chordata; class Aves; order Coraciiformes; family Todidae; genus Todus; species Todus mexicanus. The sequence continues at coordinate 18,026 of WEIS01064603.1, forward strand.
AAAGAAAGGAGCTCTTGGGCATGTACCTCTTCCTTTTGCCTGTGCTGGTTTTTGATGTATTCAGGGACACTATGGGTGAGTAAATGGACACATTCTTCTCATATAACTACTTATCCTGGCCTGCAGCACCTTTCCACTTCACTGGCCTTCCCCATGCCTTGCACGTATACATAGCCCCTAAAGCAAGCACTTTAAAAAGACTGGAAGCATAATCTGAGTTTGCATTATAATCCTTCCTATGCAGTTTAGTCATCAGCTACCAGGGTGCAATTAAGAACTAACAGGTCTAGCAGAGACAGCCAGTGTTTTCTAGTTGCTTTCTCCAGGCTCCCAGGACCATTTCAGTTGATGTCCTGGATGTCTCTCAGCCTCATAGCGGAGTATTACATGGCAGAATCTCTGCAGCCAAATATCCTTCAGTCACGCGTTGTGTGCGTCCTGTGTTTCTACTGTTTCATACTGGGAGTCACGATGAAAAAGCTGTATCAGCCACTTGTTTCTTGTGCTCCTCCCATGTGCATTGCCCTGGTGTCCCAAAGAGCCGTCCGGCTGCAGAAAAAGCCAAGAGGCAAAGTCCATCTCTTTGTTCTGAGGCAGCACAGCACCTGGCATGGCTATTCCTGGTACCTGACTCAGGACACAACCATCTTTGAAATAAATAAAATGAAGGAAAACATCTTTGGGCCAGTATTTGACGCTTGTATTCCACCGCTTGACATTATATAAACCATACGGATTGGTATGGTAGTTATTTCGACCCATCTGTTTAACAATCATTTTATTTTGATCAATGTGTATTTAACTTACCAGCTAGACAAAAGCTCCCTATTTTCCTCATCTGATTTAATTGATATTTCCTGACAGAATGAAGCTAGACTGGATAAGGCAGTACAAACTGTGCCGGTCGTCTTCATCTTTAGTTTGCATCTCTTTTAACAAGTCCTGTGACTGTCACAGAGCCAAGGCACATCTTATGTCACGCAGACAAACTGGGACCGTACGTGGCTGTATACCCTGGGACAAGAAGCCAAGAAACATGCCAAAACAATAAGTGTTGACACAATAATTAGCATATTGATTCTCAATGCAAATTACCTCTTCATACATTGTGAAACACTTCACAGTTTCAGAGGACTTCAGAGGAGCCTGTAGCTTCTTACAAGCACCACAACAATTAAATACATGTCTTCAGTTGCAATATTAGAATAGAATTCTGGGTGAAGGTCACAGAAAAGGGACACGCACATTGCACAGATAAAAATGTGTGGGATACATCTACCTCATGTTGCCCCTTCCAAATATGCACCACAAATTAAATTCCCGAAGGAGCTTTCAGGCAATGGATACTTCAGGTCTTCTTAGAACTTTTTGCTTTCTCTTTGAAGGAAATGGTCTCTACCTTGTGTCACCTCAGCCTCGTGCCAAGGGAGAGAAGAGGCGGCAAGTTAAGGGTTGAATCACAAAGTTAAATCTCAACCCAGTACTCCACTTGTCTGGAAAGAAAAGTTCACTTTAGCAAAATGTAAAATAGACTGGCTTTCAGAGGAAGTAATTTTTCAAGCTCAGTCACAACAAGTGCAGAAGAGAAAAAAAAAAAAAGAACTCTCACATTTGCATACAGTGGAGTCACATAGAAACTCTGATCCTGAAATCAACACATGGAAAAGCATGAGTGAAGCAACGCTGTAACTTGCTGCCCAGACTAGTTCATGCCCAGCTCTTGCTGCCAACATTTAAAGTCTTTGTGAAATGCTAGAGTGTAAAAGGTAGCAATGGCTCTCAAGTCCAAAGTCAACTGATATTAGGAAAGGGTGCAATAATTTTACAACCATTAACAGCACTAAACCCCCTGTGAGCCAAGACAAAAAGCTGCCAGGCTTTGTGCTACAGAAAGGCCCAGAATTGTCTCTGCAACGAGTAAAAATCCCCCTCCCTCCACAAACATGCTGCAGTGTTGTAAAGATTAATTACCTACCTAAATTGCAGGTTGAGGGGGCAGAGCTGCCTGCAATGCCAGGGGCAGATCCCTTCCAGAAACAAATCTGACACCATGAAGCACCCAGCAGGACACCTAGCTTTAAATGTAGATCCAGGTACAGGAAGGTGAACCCTATAGAAAAGGAGTCGCTTCATCACAGTAAAATTATAAGAACAAGTCACTGTCCTCTAATGGAAGGCTCTGAGGTTCATCAAGAAGACCAGATACACAATGCCTTTCCCCTTTCCTCCAGCAATGCCCTTTGCATTCTCTTCACCTAGATGTTGCCTCATGCTTATGCTACCCTAGTCTCTTGATGAAAAACACCAGCTTGCAAGCGTATTTAAGTGCTTCAGATAAGGCTTCTGGGGGGTCTTGAAAAAGAACATGGAAAGACCCAGAACCCCTCTGAAAAGCTCCAGGGAATAGGGGACAAGTGAAGACATTTCATCTCCTGCAAAGGCACTAAGGTCAGCTCATGATTTCTTCAAGCCTGGTTTTCTACAGAATAAGTCATATAAGGTCAAACACTCCCTGTACAGAAGCTCTTGAAAATGTAGACTGTTTTTTTTTCAAGCATGGCAGGTCATGAGGACCTCTGTGATCACCCAATTCCTAGGAGTTCTCATGCAAACTTTACCCTTTCCCGATTTGCACAGGGAGGCATGACCAGAGGGGTCCAGGGTGCCCTCAGAGGACATGAACTCCATAAATGATCACTGGGTATTTGTTCCCAATGGCAGAGGAGCAACAGATTGCAACCTGAATGATGGGCTACACTGGCTCCAAAGCCGAATTATGTCCTCTGAGTGTGCACACCCAGAAATGAGGGGAGGTCTTAGCCCTGGGGGGTTGAGTGGCACCATTTGAAACAGCTTTCATTCTGGTCCAAGTGCAATCCAGCTCCTCCACTTCACACTCCAACAAGTCCTGGCTATTAGCAGCCTTGAAGACTGCTCATAATTTCAGGCTTTCTGTGCTCTGAGGGAAAGGGGAGGCACTGCCTAAAAACACACCTCGGGTCTCTAAAACACAAAAAAGGTGTCCAAGTTGGTTCAATAGCCATTCATGGACTCAATAAAAGGTTAATCAAATCATCCACAATGAAAGCAGGTTTGGCATCCCTGTCCCTGGGTTAGCAGAAATGCAGAATCCTCATGCTGTCTCTTACAATTGGTGCTATTATTTGGGAAAGGCCTTGGGTACGGTCCTGTGGGAGGTCATAAAATATCCACCTCAAACCCAAAAGGCTGCATGGGCAGAATTGTGATGGAAATTTCCACTTTTCCTGCCTGTGAACATAATTCATGCAGTTAGCACTTTTTCAGAACTAATTTAACTCACTTTCTCATTTAAACTACAGAAAAGTGAGTTCAGGTAGGTTCCTTCAACATAAAGGACATGTTTCAACCCAACTTTTGCTCTTGTTCACCCCACCCCCACTCAATGCTATTAAATGTCTTGACACGAGACACAAAAATACACGCCTTATCATATCAGTTAGCTTCTCTCACTATAGCAGCCCTTATCAACATTCAGCAGCCCTATTAATGCAGTCCCCTGCAATCAGAAAGAAAAAGTAGCATTCCACAGATCTCTGATCCATCCGTTTCTGATATCATAGGTCATTCATAGATGCTGAATAAAGAGCAGGAGCTCTTTTTATGCCAGTAGCTTGCTCCGTTACTTCTGGTCTGCATGTCTATGGCCCATAGATCTCACGGCTCGCCCCATGGCAGACCCCCAAGCAGCTGATCGAGCACAAAGCTGCCCTGCCCTGGGATGTGGCTGCTGTCTGCCCTGTCATTGTAACACTAGGTACCTACCTTTGTCAAGGTTGGGAGAGCCCTGTGCCCAATGTCTAGCACGTATATTAGGGATAAGTTTACCTGCATAAACCTTACATATATTGCACTAAGTACAAACTGCTCCAGAGAGATATCGTAGATTTGTCTTAATCCTATCCTGCATTCACGGGAGATGTGGTGGAATAAAGCACTGGTAAACTATTTCTCACACACTGCCAGAATTTTTTAAGAAAAAAACTGCACAGATCTAAATCTACAGAGTCTACTGCTAGAAGCAGTGCTTTGGGAGTCAAACTGTCCTGGGACTAGGAGCTGAACATCCTCACTGAGCACTAAATTTGGCTTACATATAAGAGAAGCCCAGACCTGAGCAGCTACATCTCCATTCTTTTCAGCAGAATCATATTTGCCATGTTTTAGTCTTCATTGTGGATATTGACAATCCCTTCACTAGCTGCTTTCCTCGGGTTATTTTCAGTTCATGGGTTGCTGTACTTCATTTAAGATTCCCAAGAAATTACAAAATAATGTAAACAAGTGTTTTCAAAACTGTTTGCATCTCCCCTTGTGCCCTCTTGAGGCACAGAGGAGGATGGGACTGGGGTGTCCTTGAGATACTATGCTTGATCTTAGCAACAGGCTGAGAAACAGAGTTGGCAAAAACAGACAGAGGAAGGATACTGCAAAACACAAGTGAAATCTTTTCCCTTGAGATTTTGCGTTTGGATGGCAGGCAAGGCTGGCAGGAGGTAAGAGGAACGACCTCTCCACTTCTGCTCCACATGAAGGCAGGCTTGCGAGGAGGAAGCCTGTGTGCTGTGAATGCCTCTTGGGCAGAGTTCACAAGAGGTGCGAGAGGTTATAGGCAGAATTTGGGGAACCCATGGCAACTCTGCAAAGTCAGGGCCCCTTTGGCACCTTTGGAATGTCAGAGTACTCCGAACACCTCTGCAGTGGGAGAGTACCTGTGGCACCTCTGCAATGCTGGGCTGTCCCTGGTGACACTGCGATACCAGGATACCCACAGAATCTCTGCTGTGCCAGTGTGCCCAGATGAGCTCAAGAGCAAGCTCTGGGAGGCCCTACCACTGGTCCATGCCTGGGATACTCCAACCCAGGCAAGTCCCACTGCCATTCTTCTGATTACTCTGTCTCAGATCCACCCCCTTTACACAGCCTCATCAGTCATGGTCTGGGGCAGGGGATAAGAAGCAAGCAAAGGGGTGTCGTCAGGAGTCCCCAGTCCCCAGGAACTGAGTTTCCCCCCTGAGGCTTCATGGCTTTCTTTCAGGGAGGACAGGTCAGGTAGGGAGACAAAATCTCCTCATATAGCTTCTGTTGCAAGACAGAAACTGCAAGGCATGGTTGCTAGCTGTGAAAAGTTATCCAGAGAGGTTTCTCTCTTACGAAATGCACCTCCTGATCACCCTGCAGAAATTGTCCTTGCCCTCGCTAGTGCTTCAGCTTTTCAGTTCTACCTTTGACTTTCTTGCAAGCTTTTAGGAATGTCTCCACACCAGGCTGCCAAGCAATGTTAGTCTTGCTGCCTTTCCTAAAATGAGCAGTTTCGATTAGAGGAAAAGAAACCCCCATGCCCCACTGTAGCTTCACAGTATTGATGCAGATGGTTTAGGATTTATTTGGGCTCATCAGATATAACGTAGGCTAATCTAGGGTGAATTCCTACACTCACAGTGTTGGATTATTATTCTTTAATGTACTGTTTGGAGGTGTTATTGCCATACAAAATGGTGAAACGTAGCAGATCTTCCTCTTAAGTATTTAATCCTCTCATGTGCACAAAAGCAAAGAAGTTCATACTTCCCTGACCATTTCACTCCTCTATTTCCAGCATCATTCTCCAATGCCTGCAGAATTATTATAGATAAGAAACAATCAGTCCATGGTTAAATAAAAGTACATACTGTTTTTTTGTAGGAAAGGAGGAAAAAGCAAGTATTTTCATATTGACTTTAAGAACTTTTAGCAATGGAGGAATGGGCTAAAGTTGGACCAGTGAGCTAGAGCTCAAACCCATGTATTGCCAAATTGATTCCCTTCTTCTAGACTCTAGTTTACACCAAGTTGAACATGAAAGCAATTTCTTAACATTAACCCCCCCACTCAGTACAATGGCAATTTGAACGGTGTAAATTGCTAAACAAGTTTGTGGGGAGACACTTATTTAGCTATTAACTTAAGTAATCGTATGTTCTTGGTGCCCTCTATATGAAACTGTTCTGTTTCATGCCATTTGTTCACACCGTCATCATCAGGACAATGAGCAGTAATAAAGAAAGCTGGATAAGAAACCTTCTTTCTAAACTTTTGGCTTGGGTGTGTACAAGACACTGCATCTGTCACATGAGCATTCAGTCCACAGTTTACTTGTGATTAATATCTTTTTCCTGGGGAAAAAGAACAAACCCCTCTATCCAGTCAATGTTTAGGATTTTATTGTTGTTCTCAAGGAGTGATTTAGCCATGACTGGGGAGCAGGCTCTTCAGGAGCCATGCACACGTCACGGATTACACAACGAACATAAAGCTCAATAGTGTCATTACCCCACCTCTACTTTTTAAAATACACTTCCTTCTGCTTCTAGGTTGGGTCGTTATTCATGAGGAGCACCTGGCTCTGGACGAGGAAGCAGTGAATCCTTCTCCAAAGCATGCAGCCAGCAAGGAAGGTCAAGTTTTACTCTGGTATTTCCCATCAGATCATCAGATCGGATCTTCTATTTTCTCAGTAAAATAAAAAAAGTATTTTTTTTCAGTAAAATGCAGTGCTTTTTTTTTTTTCACTTCCAGCTGTGGAGGACTGATTATACTAGCGAAGCTAAAACCACCTCCCTAAAATTCACTAAGACATAGCAGCATAAAAATCAAAATTTAAATGTGCCATGGAGCAAGTAATCAGGGCAGGCAGGGACCAGCCATCTCCTGTGGTCACTGACCATCCCAATAGTCTGGGGCCTTGTGCCAGGGGTGACATTTGGGGGGCACAGCAGAAGCGACTAAGGGTCTGTGGTCCCACACCATCCCAGGAGTCCTCAACACCCCACCAGTCCAACCAGGGGAGAAGTCAGCCATAGAGAGGCTCGGGGCAGTCCTTTGCACCATGTTTGTTTGCTCTTGTTTTCGCCAGAGACCCTGAGCTGCCCACCCCTCAAAACACCGACCAAGCATAAGGGAGCAAGAGACTAATTTATAGTTGTTTGGAACAAACTGCTCTAGTTTAATTCATAGGTAAGGGCAGATGTAGCCAAAACAGGAACAACAGGGAGGGACCCCTGGCAGATTTTTCTCCCGGTCCGTGCTCTGGGCAGGGCAGGCAGATAGGATCTGCTGCACCATAAATCAACTCACAGCAAAGGGAGAAGAGAAACGGATTGTGAAATGAACTGTAAAATAAACATCTAATGTAAACATTGAAGAGGCAGTGGTTTGTTTTTTCTGTCTGGGAGCCCAAGTCTGGTACAAGTTACTGGCTGACTGTGCTGAGACCCTGGGGCGGGGATAGGGTGGGGAGGGATTTACTGCTGGCCTCAATGAAGGGCAAGAAGGCAGCAGCCGCTCTGCTTTGCCAGCAGGAGAGAAGGCTGATCCCATCACGAGTGCCTCTGCTGTCCTCTGGCACAGCCCACCACATGCTGGCTTGGGTACCTGAGCTTTGCCCACAGTTACTGGCATGGGCTGGCTCACTCATCCTGTCTCTGAGGGACACCCTCCCAGACACCATCCTTGGTGGTCTGGCAGTAGTAATGGGATCATCCCAAATGGCTTCAGGCTCCACCTTTCTCCAGGGTCTGATTACCAAGTGCTCACCCAAAGCTGCCTATCCCTGCGATGCCTCCCATGTCCCTGCCCGTGCCAGCTCACAGTCAGTGGGGCTTTGCTGCTTCCATCTTCTCCTGGTCCAACTCATCCTCCCTGCTGGGAGGGCTGACATGTGTCCTCAGTGGGGAAAGCTGGCTGTCTCTGAAACAAATTTGTCTTGCTACAGGAATATCTGCCTTTTCACCTGTGTTTATACTTCTGGTCCTTCAGATTTGCAGGCATCCAGACATAAGAGGAGTCGACAGATACCATAGCATGTGGTGCCCCAAGAGCAGCACTTTCTGCACTGGTTTTCATCAGGAAGAGGAAATCTACAGGCCAGGGCAGCTTCTCAATGCTTTGAGTCTCACCAGGAACAGAAGAGAGCAACTTCTGTTTGCTGTGAGACATGCCTGGAGAATGGATCAAGATAAGATGTGGCTTCTCTGGGGGCAAAGGGAGACACTAGAGAGCAGAAGGAAACCAAACACCAGACTTTGAGCAGGTGGTTGCACTACATCAATACCTCTTTGGGGTCTGGGGCACACCCTGGCTCATGCGTCAACACACCGGGACAACATTACTCAATACCTGTTACACTCAAACTGGGAGAAAAGATAACAATTTGCTACTGTACCTAGAGATCTGTACCTCAGATAGGAAAGGGCAGAAGCCTCTGCACTTTTGTTTTATTTTTAAAGTTGCTTTAACTCTTAAAGGCAAGTCATAGGAGCATGAGGTTGAAAGGGACCTCAGGTGATCATCCTCCTGCTCTAAGGCAGGGCAAAGGAAAATCCAGGCAAACATTTTGCTCCCAAAAACACCCTTAATGAAGAAATGTCCACACCTCTAGGAAATGTGTTAATTACCTTCATGGCTAAGAGAACATAGCCTACATTTGCTGCAGATGAAACACAGCTGTGTCTTCTCCTTAGTGGGCAGGAAGGGGGTTTTTAGTAGTGTTGTGGTTTAAGGGTTAAAATGGGGGACAGGTGGTAACACTAGGACCCTGTGGGGTCAGAGTGTTTCATATATTCCCTTCCCTTCCCTGCCACGCTCTATGTAAAGGGGACAGGAACTTCCGATTGTCCTTTTCCTTCCTGCCCTGGCTTCCTAGCCTTGCTGCTGCTGGAACCACATCCCAGCGCGGCCGGGTCTGCATTGACGTGCTTTGGGGGAATCCTGCACCATCTGAGATTCGGTTTTGTATATATATGTATATCCACCTTCCCTCAATACTCCTGTACATCCCTCTTCCTTTAATACCCTTTGTTATCTGTAAAATTAAACTCTTAACTTCCAACTCCATGCAAGGCCCTTTGTTTCCTCCTTACTTCCTCAGTCTATCTTTTTCCCAAGGGGGAAGAGGGAGAAGGAAAAGAGGGTAACACAAATTCTGCTCTGTGGAGTTTGCCTTGAGCTTTAAACAGCAACAGGTAATCTTCTATGTAAGGGGCAGTTTGAATCCCCTCTCGACCTGTTCTAACAAATAAAACCAGCTTTCTCCCATAGGTCCCCATTCTCGCTGACTCTGCTCATTCTCGTTGTTCTTCTTCAGGCTGGTTCCAACATCCAGGACTGCTCCAGTGCCACAACGCCACAGCAGGAGCTCAGACAGTTTCTAGTTCTATAGTGCCCACAGTACCTTTTTTCCAGTGCTGCTGCTTGTACCCCACTTGGTGTACACATAGCTAATCTCTCCTTCCTCAGCATGGTGCTATGCCTCTTTGTCTATTGAATTTCATCTGGTTGATTTTCCCTCACGGTTCCTCATAGTGTCAGATGGTGGCACTTGTCATTCTGCACGAGGGCCTTGCTTAGGGCGTGGAGCAAGTGTCCTGCAGCTGCTGTGCTGGCTGACACACCAGCGCTCAGAGGCTGCTGCCAACTTTTGGGTTTCCAGGGCCCGATGGCCACGGGCATTTGGCCAAGGCTGGGTGGGGCAGGAGGCATCTGGACCAGGGGGACAAGTGTGGCACAAGATTAGGCTCACAGGAGGAGGATGGGACAGGTGGCAGGGGAGAGATAGTGTGCAGGTCCTGCTTTGGAAATGCATATGCAGAACCTGATAGCTGTTGAAGTGTCTCAGTGGAAAACTCATCTCTACGTCCAAATTCCTCCTCTGTGGCTGCCACCTGTGGTTCTGCCAGGAGAAGGGTGGAGGGGCTGAAAACTGACAGTCAGCTAAAAAGTCCGTGGGACACAGCAGAGAAATCCCCAGGGGAAAGGGACTTTTAGCCGATTACCATTTCCCAACAGGAGAGTCTGTTCCATAATGCCCTACCGAATAGGGCGGATGGGATGCTGCTGAAGATACTAATTTTAACTGGGGAAGTTATCCATCTCCCCTACTCAGTTCACACTTTCACCTGTGCCTACAGGGTTTTTTTGAGTTCCATACATTAATTCTGTGTGAAGAAGCCGAGCACGTGCAGTACTTTCACTAGGAACCATGCTCTGAGCAAGGCTTAGCACATGCCCAAGGTGCATGGTGTTACAGGCCATCATTTGTGGATGACCATCCCATGTGCAGGGTATGAAGGTCCACAAGATTTGTTTCAGGTACCATTCTCAGGTGTTGCAGCATCTATGCTGAACACAGACATGTGCAGTGAGATGCAGGGGTCTGTACACTTTCTCTAGCGTAGCACAGATCCATGCTTGGATACACAAGATTTGGGAGTAAGCTGCTTAAACACAAACAGGGTACTTCAGCAGTTTGGCGTAATGAAGATTTCAGACAAGAGGGGTCAGAGGAACGAAATTCTGCTCTACCCATTTCTGAACACATCTCTTTCATTCAGATTCTTATTATTATCTTATATTCCAGGTGCCAAATTCTATCTACTGATAACATTTCTAGGATGGCTTCATCCTGAGACTCTTGGCACACAGGTGGCGTCTGAGACAAGGCTAGGCCTAAAGGAAATGTCTGTGGGCTCTGTGTGTGCGTACAGCTGTGTTAGACAAGTCACCTTTAGATGGTCTTTCGTCAACCATGAGCTCATCCAATCTGCCTGTATGATAAATTCGACCTTTAAGTTAGTCTTGAAATGCTGAACATGCGTCCACAGAGGACTGCCAATTACAGTAGAAAAGAAACAGATAAGCCTTTTGTTAGCTTATGGATGAGGTGATCAGCATAAAATGTTCAAATTCTGTTACCCTTCAAGAGGAAAAGTTAGTAGATTCTTGACTCACTGAAACAGAAAGAATCAGAGTTTTTCAGTTTTATTTTATGGATTACAGCCCAGGGAAGTATTACAGGTCACAAGTGCCAGCACTGCCAGAGGGCAGGCGCCACGGCCAACTCTGTAGATGATTGTTCTGGGCTGCATCTAGGCTGTGCAAAACTACTTCACAATATCTATTTCTCACAGAAAGACTTGGCAGAGCATGAACGAAGAGAGGCATTTTTTAAAAGAGCAAGTCATTAATTTTTTTCCCGTTCCTTTGACTGTATTGGTTGGCCCTGAAGCAGTGTGCCCATGTCCCTTTGAGCAGCCGTATCTGGTAAAAGGTCCACCAACCATTTGTGCTTACTCTCAGCTCTGCATCTCCTCGCCTTAGTAGACCTTTGAATACAGCTACCAGTTCACATTGGCTGCAAACTTGCTATTCTGCCTGAAGGAATGTTCAGGGTTTAGCCTGTGTTAGGAAAAGGTGGCTGATGTAGCTAGGCCAGCAAAATGTATCTTCAGATCCAGACATAGCTTGAAGTAGCAAGAAAAAAAGAGAGTGCTTCTTGCTAGTGTAGCTGGAATGGAGTGAGTTGCACTGGCAACAAACTCTTGTCAGATAACTGTGCTACCTGGGGCTTTTTGCTTGCATAGAAACATAATTTGAAAGAATCATATCCACAACTGACATTGCTGATCCCAAAACCATTTTAATACGTGGTCTTGGAAAAACAGAGAATGTAAAAACTCAGAGAATGAAAAAAAATAAAAAATAAAAAAAAAAGAGAAAGGAAAAACCACCACTTATTTTCAAAGAAAGCCTCATAGAGATCAAAAATTGGGAAAACCATTGTTGACAGCAATGGGAAACATTGGTGACTTCAGACACAGACCTAAAAATGATTTTACGGCATAAAGAAGTAGTTCAGGTGCCTCCATGGCAATATACAATTAAAGGGTAGCATTTTATTAGGCCCTTTTCACATGCTGCCTTATTTGCCATTCCTGTATGCTCACATCTCTTGACATTTTCTCTGCACTTCTGAGAAGCCCACTCAGATGCATAGTCCATGAAATCGATAAGGTGGGAGCCAACCCCCCATGCTCCTTACGCATGCGTTTTTGTGGGAAAATCAAACCACAAGAGGCTCCTGCTAACAGCAACATCTTGTCATTGTCCCTAAGGCCCTTTCTCAAGACGGGAACAAAGCTTTGGCCAGGTAAGGTGAAGAGATTATGGAAAAGCAAAGATACTCAGGCAGGAGCTTTAAGAGGCTGGAAATGTAGTCACAAAGTCTCAGCCAAGTCCCCCAAGACCCAGCAATTCAGAGCACTTTCTGCTGAGGACTTGTCACCTTAATGTCCTCTAGTGAAAAACAGAGTGAAATGGGCTCACCCTGCAGTGCTTGTTACAGATGAGATAGAGAAAGAGAAGTGAAGCTTTTTGTTTGTATTACTCCAGGGTAACTTCCCACATAACTGCTCCTGCTCCGTTGCAAGCTAGTTAGCACTGACCCTTTGGTGACAATGAGGTGGCCCACCTTAGCCAGACTGCAGAGCAAACACAACTTCAAAGTGAAGACATCCTGTATATTCACACCTTATCTTCCCCTGTGCTGCCTTCTTCTAGCTGTAGTCCTACAGACAGAAGATTTGTGGCAGATCTGAAGGTAGCTGCTTTCCCCAGGAGGAGACTTTGATACCTCCAAGCTCTGAAAGCCGCTGTAATTTTATAACTGCTTAGGCACAGTCAAGTTTTGACTTAAATTGTGGCTTTTCCATAGGAGTCTGCTAGGCTGAGTGACAGTGCATAGCAAAAACTTCTGTAGAAATGAGACAGCCTCGCCATAAGTTTTGCTTAACAGATGCACGCTGAGGTCAGTAACACAGTTTGATATTGCAAGTATGACTCTCAAGAGAAGTATGAATGACAATGGGTTTAATTTAATGAATAAAAGGACTGGGGTTTTTACAATTATTTTATGTCTTTTATGAATTGCTTTCTAAGCACTGACTTTTCTTCAGGACATTCATCCATGAACTAGTTAATGGTGTACAAACCTGGACAGCCTTAATAAGAGGACCCTATAGAGATTTAAAATAACGGGCCGGTGAAGTATGAATTTTCTACTGAAACACCAAATGTGAGGTGAGAGGCTGCCTAGACACCAAGCCCCTCATTCACAGCAGGGGCTTGGAAAGGCTGGACCTCACCCTTCTAGAGAGGAAGGTGTCAGAAGCAGCATCCTCTGCTACTCCCCAGGGAGGACCTCTAAGTTGGCTGTGTTAATGCACAGGTTTCCTCCATCTTTTGCATTGGAGGCCAGAGGTAGAGTACACCTGTACGTCTTGATTGGCACTTTCTAACGGATGCTGCCCTTTTCCAGGATAGCTACAAACAGAAGAAGGATCCATTGTGCATGCGGCAGATGAAGCTTCAGAGACATCCCATGAGGCAGATGAATACCAGAGCAGGGTGCTGGCATCTGCCATACTTCACTCCCACTGACATCCTCCCCATCCTCCTGCCTTGGCACGTTGCTGCACCAGCTGTGGGGTCTTACAGGGCTTGCAGTGGCCCCCAAGGCATGAATGAGGGCCGAAGCCTGATATCTGTGTGGTGTCACATGCCACAGGTGCTGGCACCAGCCTCAGCGCCCATCAGGGTGTGTGAAGCAGCCTGTCGTGCACAGTGAGTCGGCACCACTGCGGTTCTAGTCCCCAGGGAAAGGCAGCACTTGGGAGTTGCCTTGTGCTTTGATTTTCATCAAAACTGAAGTCTTAATGTATCACCTAAAAGATGACTGAAAATTGAGGGAGGGAATCCTGATCAGAATTGTATTTGTCTTGGAAGGTGGAAGGATTTTAATGGGATGTCATATATTTTACTGTTTTCCCCCTAGTTGACCACATGCCATTCATACAATATAGGTATCTTTAAACCTGCATGGCATAATGCGACATTAAAAGACTGTTACAACAGTTACCATCATTTAGGCCAATTGTTCCTACTGAATCGAGACATTTTATCTCATTTTCTGGATTAAATCGGTATGTCATCAAAGCATCAAACAATAAAAGCAGGAGACGCTTTGTTCTAATAAGTAAATGTTGTGGCACATGCAAAACTACTGGTGTCATTAGTACGAAAAGAAAATCCAAGTGCAAGAATAAAAAAATCCAAATTGGAGTTTCTGAATTTTGCCAGGCAATTCCAAACTTTTCTAAAGATTTAAACATCAGTAAAAAAATTAAAATAAAATCAATAACAAGGCTAATTTTTTGGTTGTTCTAATGGAATTTTCTGTAATTTGTGTTTACATGATTAAAGCATTTTCAATTTAAAAAGTTCCACAGGCAGAGCCAGTGGGAAAAATGCTCTGTGGGCTGGGTCAGGCAAACAGAGAAGTGATGAGACTCTGCAGACGTCGCTGGCAGTGGGATGAATCTGTGCACCAACAAGAACGGTATCTACTCCATCTGGCTTGGGCTCCATTTCACCCAAGAAGTCCTCATTTTGAACAGGGAGAGATACCAGTCATGATGACTCCGCCAGAAAAAGAGGTAGCCTCCCAAATTTGCTTATCTCGATCTTCTTGAAAGCACCCCTAACTTCCTTGGCAGCGGTAGCCAAGCATGAGCTGTAAAATACTGTTTTCCCTGGTCTGGTTGAACTTGCAACTCAGCATATGTGGTGGGGAGGTCCCAAAATAGCTCTCAGTTGCCTCCTAAGTCTCGGCGGCAGCAGCTCGAAAAGCCTTTTGTCTTCTGGGACAACTTGGAAAAGTTAAAAATGTTTGGACTTATTCTGAAAGTACTCTGAAAGATAAGAATGATTTATTCCAAGGCCGGGTGAATTGAAGGTCACAGCTAAGGCATTGCACAACACACCCAAGTAGGTTCAGCAGAACACTTGCATAGGATTTGACCAGCTCATCGTTGCTGCTGCTGCCCCTGCCTAAATTTAGGTCAAAGCTGAGGCCCTTCCACCTGGCACCTAACCAGGCCAAATGCTCTCATCGCTTGTCCTAAATACCAGTGCGGCGATGCCAGCGAGGCGGAGGACACAAGTCCTTCCCTGCTAGAGCTCTGGTGGAGGAGCCTTCACAAAAATCAAGCAAAATAGCTCTGTTTCCCAGGAGAAGCTGTAATTGCTGCAGGACAACAAGCGCGCTCTCACTCTGGGAAGGCTATCGCACACTTCGCCCTGATCAAAGGGTGTTTCTGACTGGATCTTTTATTATTTCAGGCTATCTCCAGTTGAGACAAAGCCTGAATAGCTCTTGCTACGTTAAACAAGGGATATCCCCAAGCTGCTCTTTCATACTACAGTACCTCAGTGCAAAGCTCCCGTGAGCTCTGCATGGGCGACACAGCGGTCATGCCCCTGGAGCCATAGGAAACTTCTCCCTGCTGCACAAAAAGGCTCCTCTTGAAAAATGACTCCAAAAAACCATATACATCTGTGGCTTCCCATCAGGGTGGGAGAAGAGGTTTTTTGTCAATACGTCTCATGTTTCTGAACACTCTCTCCCGTGCCTCGGCCAGAGCCCTCGCTGTAACTTTCTGCCGAGTCAGGCTGCTGGTTTTCTTATCCCAAATCCCAAACTGGGTGGTTTCAAGTACTCCAGGCATTTTTCAAAGACGGTTTGAAACCCAGCCAAGCCCACAGGGTGGGGGTGTAACTCTTTTCCCGACCTACTTGCAGTTGGCCTGGTTGTCTCGAGGACGGGCAAGCTGGGCTGCAGCTGCAGCCACCATCCCAGGGGACAACCCCTTGCCCTCGAAAATCAAGTGAACTTTGTGATTTTTAGCAGCAGCAAATTATCCCTTTGGGGGCTATCTGAACACCAAAATTACGCTGGCTTGGCTGAAGGGTTGAAGTGCGGAGACCCATGTAAATATGCATTTACAGACTCCAGTGGATGCAGGATCAGGCCCCCTCCCCGGGCCCCAACAAAATATACTCCAGCCGTCGCTGCTTGCAAGTCACCCCTTCTCCAGGTCTGTCATTTATAGGTCTGTCTATGACACAACAAGAGAGAGCAAAGGCAAATGTGCAATGTAGAGATCCATTATGCTTTATTTACATGCGTCACCATCTCTTTTACAAACTAGATTACAATTTAAAATGGAATACACAAGGCAATATCTACTAACACCAAGTGGAGTAAGCACTGCGTTTCTACTTCGTTTGGAAAGGGGCAGGTTTTGCTCCAAAACGAACTTCCTTCCAACCTCTGTGTAGTATATTCCTCCAGGGCAGCATCTTTTTTCTTTTTTTTTTTTTTTCTTTTAAATATAAAATCCTCAGTAAGACTGCAATATGAGAGCGTCTGCTTTCAAATGAAAGTACAAGATAGCCCAAATGAAAAGTATAAACTGTTCAGCTCTTCGGTATGTAAAGACGGCCATGCGCGATAAGGCTGTGGATTTAATATTCTTCGAATTTACATGGCTTGAAACAAAAACAGATAAAACAGTTTTACAGATACTGTATACATATTTTTTCCAATCATGCAACTTTTTTGAAAAAAAAAGTTAAACATGTGAAGCCAAATGTACAATCCATTTTTTCCAACCCATAGTAACGAAATGTATCTGGTCCCCCTTCGCATCTGTTGGCAATTTCTAAGGTATATCGTGTACTAGAAACACTTACAGGACACCGACTGCCAAACAATGACATCATTTTAGAGAAATACGTGACCTAAAAGGTAACTTTTTGAAGCGGTGGCACAAAAATTTCCGGAGTTAAGCAGCGGTCAACTATCCAATTATCTCAAGAGAAAGTGTTTTTCACAAAAGTCATTAAATCAAGCCCCAAACCTGTAACTAGGAACTGCATAAATGTCACACTTTTAGATATTTTTTTTTTTCAGACTAAGTCTTTAAACAATACCTATGTAATTGTTCTGGATTTTTTTCTGTTTTGCACAGTTGCAGATGGAAAACTTCTAGGCATAAACATGTTCAAAGACTCAAAGGCCAAATTTTCAAAAGGTTGGTTCCCCAAATTAGCCATTCAAGCCTGTATTTTGACACCTTAATAAGCGGCCCTTTGAAGTCAGTGAGATTTACTTAGCACCTCTGGAGAGGAGGGTGTTTGCTGGGCACCTCAGCAGGTGTAGAGGGTGGTGACCTTCCCCTGGGCCTGGGGGGACCTGGCACCTCTCCTTCCTTCAAGAAGTGATGAGGGCAGAGCAGCTCGTCCCCTGTGACAACACTGGAGTCCCTGATGTTCGGCGCCTGACACCAGGTACTGCTGTTTGGAAATTTTGGCCCCAAAAATGAGCAACAGAAACCAACTAAACCAAAGAGGTTGGTCAAGTCCAACTCTCTTCAGTGAGTGCTGGGATGTCCTCCAAAGCAGGGGCCCAAGGTGTCCCAGCCACGCCAATGGAAATGATGTTCTTGACATCGCTGGGAGGCACATTAGGCCTTTCAGCTGCTAATGCTTTTTTTTTGCTTTTTTTTTTTCAAAAAAACTTCTCTGTCATTGACAGGCTGTCTCTAAATCAAGTGGTTCTTCTCCATTCTCTGAACAGAGCGGACCATAGTTTTCTCTCTCATTTCTGCCAGCAGGAACTAGCTTCATTGAACTGAAGGGGGCTGGGCTGCCATACCACAGCAGATGTTGCCCCCATTTGGTATAAACTAATGGGCCTTCCCTTGCCTTTGACAAGAACTACAACTGTACCAAGAGAAAAAAAAAGATGTATTTTGGTCACCTTGGCCATATCATCCTGTCAGGTCCCACGGCTGCTGTCAGTGACCCAACTGGTAGTCTTTGGGCAGGTGACCTCTAGCCTAGGTGACCACCATGCCACACAACCATCCTGGGTAGCATCAGCTAACTCCAATAAATGCAATAAACTAGTCCCTGTACTGACAATTAGACCACCTCCATGTAAAAAGAAAAGAGAAGTTTTTTTAAAAGGCAAATGATAAACCCTTGGGTGCTTGGTAGAGTTGATATGCTACAGGGCTACGATAACCACAACTGCACAGAGTCTACACAGTCATAACTGCGGGGAGAAACCAAGAGGTGCATCTTTACGAGAGAACGTCGTGGGGGCTACGATACAAAAACAGAACTTCCATCACACTAGGAGCTGTTGTTTCACCAATATCACCTCAGGGACCTGGAAAATAAGGAGTGAAGAAGGGCCCACGAATGCTTGCGTGTGTGTTTGTGTGTGTGTGTGTGCATGACTGTGCATGTGCGGTGGCAGTGGCGAGAGGGAGTCACTCCACATTGCATGGGACACAGGTCGGTGGGAGCTCATGCACTGAGACTTTGGGTTAAAATGCTAGTTTGTTTTCCTAACATCCATGCATAATGATCCATTTCTGTACATAATAAAATATATTTATATATTTATATGCATAATGCTCTTATGCAAAGGAAAAAAAACCCACTTCATATATCGCTTTGGAGAATTATGTATACACTGTCCTATTCAGAACCTCTTCATACCAAGTTCCTATGTTCCATTGGTGTTTTCCCCTCTTTTTTTGTATCCCTCCCCCCACAAGACACTAATAAAAAGTAATCAAACTTTCCAGATTATAGAGAGGATCTATACAGCACCATACCTTTTATTCATTATTATCATTATTAATTATTATTCATTTTACAAAGAAAATCTTAGAAGCAAAATATATAAAACTGCCTTGTCTTTCAGTGTCATTTATCTTGTTACAATCTATGCTCATATGAAAAGCCATTTGTATGATACTGTCACCTTGCCATTCCCTCTCCTGCTTCTTCTGCCACAACGGATTATACATAATGAGAAGGAAAAAATAATCAAGGATATGTCCAAAACAAAGAAAAAAAAAAGATCACTGATGCAGTAACACACCCTGCAACCACCCGTACCTCAGCTCCTGGCATTGCTGCTGCAAGCCTCCTGTTGATGCCCAGCCCTTACGCTTAGCTTTTCTGCAAAGTGGTGTATTTCCCTTAATTTTTGCTTTTTCGAACACATCTTTACAGGTGGCTGTTCAACTTGTCTGGCAGCTCAGCTTATAACTCCTCACCAGCTCGCTGCGGCCGTAGGCGCAGCCTTGCTAACATCAGGCAGGAGGGGTGCCTGCTCCAGTAGGCAGCAAATGGGCTCCTGCCTCCGTGCACGTGCGGGCAACAGCACCCGCTGTCAGTCCGTCCGGCTTCCCTTGTTTTGCATCAACCCTGGTTTGACGCATATGGAAAGTAGGGGTGGTACCATTAAATTTAAGGAAAGAATAAGAAAGAAAGAAAGAAACCAATCCAACAAACAAAGAGACCACACACATCACCTCTCTCTGGAATTCAGCCGGTTGATTGGTGTAACAAACACTATGTACTCAGAAACCCCTGTCGTCTGAGCAGTGCTGGGTTATGATCGTTTCCTTGCACGTGCGCAGTACTTCAGATTCCCCAGGGAGAGAAAGCAAAAATGGTCAAAAAATCTAAGGAAATCAAACTGGAGGTTGTAGGGGGGTGGGAGGGTGGGCAGACAGGAAAACCTCCAAAAAGAAAAGCCAACTTAAAACATCCCATAAACCATTAATATATTGAAACACCACATACTCATTGACAAGTAACTACTGTAAAGGCTACACAGTGTGTTCTCAACAGGATGGTGCTGAACATTTGTCTCCACAGCAGGTGCTTGACCATCCCAGAAAAGGAAGATTTTGCATACTTCAGAATGAGTTCGATTTCCCCCGAAAAAAAAGAAAAAAAGAAAAAAGAAAAGGAGGATCTTCACTCCAGTAAGGGGCCTATTAACAGTCTGCTTCATTAGGAAAATAATGCAGGGTTCACGAAGGTCGTAAGCTGTAAACAGTATCACTGTCCACTTGCTGACAGCAGATTTGGCAAAGGGTTCTCTCTACATCTCGTGTCAGTTTGAGGGCCTGGAGAGGAAGAAGAAAAAGAAGAAAAGACAATGAGACTGCTGCATGTAGGGGGAGAAAAAAACCCAACAACAAAAAAGGCAACCAAGTAAACCTTCAAACACAACAGCAGCTTACACTGCCCAGAAAAGCTAATCTGTTTGCACCCAGAAGCTTCAAACTTACAGTAAGGACTAAGTTGCACCGTGTCCCTGCCTGTGCATGTTCCTCCCTTGCCAAGGTTTATGTGTGCTGCTTCGCTGACTTAGCTACTCCCAAGCAGGAAAGAAAAACCCTCCCTCTGAAGAAACATAGTGGCCAGTTCTGATTTACAGAAACCCAGTGTTTGTCAAGCATATTTCCAGGTGAAGCATGAAAGAAAACAAGTAGGGTTTTGGAAAGTATCTACATTTAAACATTCCCATGAAATCCCTTCATATTTTCAGATAGCCCACTTGGTAGCCATCTGCATTGCTGGGCATTTAACTTCATGCTCTGAAATGGCTTCTGAAAGCACGGCTTAGTCCCCCACACCTCTTAAAACCTGTTGAGGATTTTCCTTGAGATGAATGATTGGTAATTCTTTTATACAGTGCAAGCACAAGGGGACACCTGCTGAAACCAAAAGGCCATTTAAGTTCATTACAGGAATGTCCGTCTCAAAAGATCCTGTTATCAGGCACACTCATGAAAAATGTTGGATTTAGCGGGACTGCTGGATTAATTTAGACCAGTATCTCCTGCAAGAGGGATCACTCAAAGGCTGTCATGAGATGATACTCCACCACTGCCCCTCTTCTTTCTAAGGTGCCAGACACTGATCTTACGATAACATTTTATTAAAATGACCTATCCCGATAATGCTAAATGATTGATGGAAATTTAATCATTCTGTCTCATGGTTATTAGAGCAACAGTGTGACAGCTGCTCCCTGCGCCATTAGGGGAGAACTTCATTCAGCACAGCTTAGGGAGCAGACAGATTGAGCATTTCACCCAAACAAACTTTGGCTTTAGCCTTAATTATGTAGAGGGGTTTGGGGTAGACTGTTTTGTGAATAAAGGGATTTCCGACTGGATCAACATATTGATTTATTCATTTTCAAAGGGCAAATTAACGCTAGCCATTCGTTAATGTGACTGCCTGGCAACAACTCCATTTGGTAAGTGTGTCCTGATGGCCGTAACAAGGTCAGCAGGATACCCAGACAGGCCCGGTAGCCCTCAGTAAAAGCTGGCTAGCGATATGTATGCAGCTCAAACAAGTGCACGCCCTTTTCTCTACTTCTCCTAAAAGCCTTAGCATCAGGAGGGCTGGAAAATGGTGACTTCTCAAAGCACAACCTCATCCAAAGGAAAGGCTTGGATCTTGTATGCCGCAGCCCAGTAAGATGTCTCGCTCTCCTGCAGCCACCAGTTACCGTGCATGTGGGTTCAACTTCAGCATGTGTGAGAAGTCTTGCTGATTTTGAATGGAGCTATTAATTAAAAGTAAACAAGTACAGAAAGTCCCAATGAAATACCAGAGTAAAGTTTAATGTTTGAATTAAAAGTGTATGTATGGTATTGTGCTATGAAACAAAGTGACAAGAGAAGAAAACTGGAGGATGGATGATGATGAGCATCATTTATGGAAGTGGTACTACCTGATACCTTTTCCTGAGGACACCCATCCTTCAGACAGTGCCAACATTCAGGAGACAGACGCACAGCTGAGGTGAAATTTGCTCATGGCAGAACCAAACCATGCTACATGGACTTTGCAAAAACACTAAAAGAAGTAGATCGAAGTCTTAATCTGCCTGTCTTCGAATTACCCCATTAAAGTCCACAATAGACCCTCACACTCTTGCTTTCTGCCTCACCACAAAAAACCTCTGTTAACCCCGAGTTAGCAGCCTGCTGTTTCATAGCAATGAAAACTGTCTCATCCAGGAAAGCAAGCACTCCAGTTACACCCCCATTCATCAGTGGCCCTCAACCACAACTCCCCAGTGTCCCTCTATCTCCACCCCCAAATATCTCCAGCTGCATCCTGAGTCACCATGAGGATTTCTCCCATTCTCAACAGCCGTGGGAAAAGCTCATCCTCTGGAGTGTAACCCTGAATTTGCAGGGACAGATGGGGTTTCTTCTGTGGTGAGCCTAAATGATACTGTCCTCTTAGGGAACATGCAGCTCTCCAGCTGAAATACTCCAGTGCCCCCTTTATCCTTTTTTTCTGGCCTTTACTATTGGGTCCTGTTTTGGGGAATAAGAGCAGCAGAAGTATGAGCATGGGGAGCAATGAAAAGATATACAGAACAGAGTTCAAGAAGTGATACAAGAAAGGCGAAGTCTAGCAGGGATAATGGGTCAGAGCAGCACTTGCTAACTTGCCACAGAGAAGCTGTAGAGCCCTCTCTTACATGTGGCATCATTTCTTGTTTCTTAGGCTGGAGGGAATTTCCAAAAAGGGCACTACTGGAAAACATCCTCTGCCTGTACTTCTTAAGCCACTCCCTGGAAAATTCAAGTTCTCCCTTGAAAAGCTCCTCTGCCAAACCTAAAGCTCATTTTCAACCACCAGGGAGTGGAAAGGAAGGAGAAATTGTAGACTTTCTCCCAAAGTTTCTTACACTTTGTTTTCTTCGGACTTTCTTCTGAAGAAAGCAAAGGCTTTCTTTTGGAGTGTACTCTTCACAACTGCACTGATACCTGGGCTCTGTCACACATACACACATGGACACACTGGAAGTAGAGGCAATTCCACTAGGGCTGTTTTGATCCCCTGGGTAACTAAGGCTGAAACAAGATACATCTGCTGGACATTCGAAGGATCCATAGTACTATATCAAACTATAGCTTATGCAAGCATATGGTGAAAATAACAACTTTAAAACAGAAAAAGCATTAAGTGAGGAGAGCAGACAAACTCCCACTTTGTCGTATCTCACTGACATTGTGAACCCTCCATGCTAAATCTGTTTAACCTGTTTGGTGGAAGAGTGTTAAACAAAAAGCAAGCATTTCTGTATTTTCTAATTCTTCAGCTTGCAAGCAATTATGTGGGAGATGAGATACCCTTTTCTTCTGTCCTTTTCTTTGCCCTCCCATCCTCTACCTTGCTACAAATGCTACTCTTGCTTTACTCTGTGGCTGAGCTGTTGGTTGTGATTTCCCTCCGGCAACAACATTTCCTCACCTCTGTCTCACATCATTCCACCACTTAAGCGGACAGCCATCTCCCAAGCCCCACGCTAGCTCGTGCACTGTCAGAGTAGCTCTGGAGGATCATCTGCCACCTGTTGCTTTCTCCCTTTGATTCCCAGTGGTGCCAATTATGCAGCACTGGAAATTTCTTCAGAATAGAAAGGTGAGGCGTTGATGCTCCCCAGAGCGAGGAACAGGTAACATGCACTGGTCATAAATTTATCAGTAAGCTAACGTAACAATCAATGCATAGTTTTCTGTTAAAACAAAAGGTACATGCTCCTTTACACAATTATGTTATGAGAAACTGCACTACCAATGCACAGCTCCTCTGCATGGCAGCCTACCAAGGACCTTCTGATTTAGCTGGAAGGCTTGCTGAATGGATCACATCTTGAAAAATATCACCCCTTACAGGTCTATAAAACAAGTGTGTCCCCTGGGTACCACTCCAGAATGACTCCCCCAGGGGCAGTAAACCCCTGTAACTACTTTCACTTGCCAGAGACTGGGATGCAAACATTTTGAAGGAAACTTGTGTCCTTTAGTGACAGATGTGCATTCGTTCTGGTGCCTCTGCCCCTTGGTTTGTCATTGCCATCAACAGCACAATTTCTACTCCAAAATGAGGGTATGCTCAAAAAGCAAGACTTGATTACTTGTGGGTTACAAATTAATATTCTGCCTGAAGTTTCACAGCTCGGGACTGAAGGATACACAATATTTGTTTAGAAACAAGCAAGGAGGATAACTGCTGTGGTCAATCTAACAACAAAACTGTAGTGTGAGATTACTTGTTCAAGCAGAACAAAACTTCGGAATTCTGATGCCACGGCAGGTGTGTCACAGTGGCACCCCACAGCCTTAGCGTACGCTGTGCTAGCATGGCCCTGTGCTGAGGGGCAGTGCTGAGGTCAGGGTGCAAAGCCCAAGGGATAAAAAAGAACTGGCAACTTAATGAGCTTTCTTTCCTGAACTTCTAGGCATGCTGCAACTTCAATTTTTTTCTTTAAGTTCTACTCATAAAAATACACCTTTTCCAGCTCCGAATCAAGGACAGAGAGTGAGGGAGAAGAAGAAGAACGACAGCACAGAACTAACACTTAGGGGAGCTAAAAAGTTGCTGTGCTGGTACTTGTGCAGGCACGTAAAGCACAAAAGTGTCTTTTTTTCCTTTTTCTGCTGCTCTTCCGTTCCAAGAAACATTGCAAATCATAGCACACAACCAAGGAAACGGGAGTTTGGAAGGAAATGTAACTAAACACAGCAAATCATTCTCTCATACTGTATCAGCTCCCGGGGATGAAAGACTTGCCCAGAACTGTTGCAAGGTGCCACAACTATTCATACATGTGTTATTCTGATATCCCACTTGTATACAGAATCATGGAACAGTCCAAGCTGGAAGGGACTCAGCACCATGTGGTCCAATGTTCTGTTGAAGGCAGAGCCCGAAGTTAGATTATTCAGGGTCCTGTCAAGCTAAGTCTGGAGTATTTCCAACAGTGTAGAGTCCACCACACCTCTGTGTAGTTCATTGTATCCTCAAAAGTAGGTGAGGTTCCTTCTTCCCATTTTACAGATGAAAAGGAGACACAGAGAGAAACTGCTTCACCCACGCTCACGCATTTGAAAGAAAAAGTAGATCGGGGCTTTTCTAATGTATCAGGACCTGATACAGAACAACTAAGCTCACAGGAAATTCTGAGCTTGGTTGCAAGAGGAGGTGGCACATGCAGAGTCCACTACATACATCACTGTGTTGCTGCCCATACAAGAAGACCATATGCTGACACATTTGTTTTTACACCTACAGATGTGCCACTGTGCAGGGAAGTTGGTTTTCCAGCACAAGCACTGCCGATCCTCAATTACTGTTAAGAACCATCACATCTGGCTAGGTTCAATCCTCTGTCCTGGCCAACAGAGAAGAGTTTAGGGTCAGGACATCATCTCTCTACAAGATCTCCAGGCTTCTTATTTGACAGCCTTCTGGTAAATTTTATCCCCGTTCAGTTATGGGTGACATTGCCACTGACTGAGAGATGTCAGCCTGGGTGTTCAACACAGCACCTTTTAGGCAGGATGCTGTTGGACTGGAGGAAGAAAGCCAAAAATGCTGCAAAATAGATCTTCTGTTAGGGGTAAAGGACACCAACTGGAATAACAGCGCTTTCTTTAGGTGCTCGGGATCACTGTGAGGAAGACTTCTACTGTTGATTAAAAAAGAATAGATAGCTACTGCCCTTATGCATGACCAGAGGAGGATTTTGCTTGCACCTTTGAATCTGAAGGGTAACAGCTGCTTTTTTAGAGCAAAAGGCTACCTGTGTGGCTGGAAATATCCTGAATTATGGGTTTACAGTACTATGGAAACATGCTATCTACTCTTTACTCTGAATGTCCTCATATAGAGTTTCTTTTTCTCTGCCAGGTACCAAGCCTATTTTTAAAACATCCTCCCTGCTATGGAGTCTTCTCATTTTCCTTTGCAGTAAGTTGAAAATGACAGGCCAAAAACGCTCACACGGGTCACACAAAAAGATTTCCACTATGTTGATGTAAGGCAGGACATCCTCTATCATGACTTACAAGTGGTAGAAAAGGCAAGAGAGAAGGTCCTTCCTCAAAACCAGATTTTCTCTACATTTGTATGAAATAAATTACCTATGAAAGGCAGGAGAAGCAGAGAGTAAAAGAGAAAAACAGTGGGCAAGATACTCAGCTCAGCTGTAGAAGTGCATAAATGCAAGCTATTCTCCATGGCATCATCTGGGAAAAGTGGCTTTTTTTCTGGAGTAACAGCAGACAACTGCAGCTACACAGTGGCCTCCGCTAGCTGAGCTGCATCTCTGTCCGACTGCTGCTCAGCAGGTGTCTGCTCCGCCAGGCTCCAACAACTGCCACCCTGTGCAGTAATCTGAGTGGAAAAGCTAATTAAATAGCTCCCATAGACTGGACCAGAGGGGAGTGTTCCCTCCACCCAGCTGTAGGTACCTGATTTAATGGGGTCAGTGTCCCCACACATTGTCTGGGACTCGATCAGGGACAGCCCTGATGACAGCATCCTCCTGGAGCAGTCCTGGGATCCCAGGATGGTGTTGCATGAGCATCTTCCCGTCATCCTCCCTCCTCAGGCCAGGAGAGAAGGACTGGCTATTTACATACGGTACTACTCAAATAAGCGCACTTCTGCTGCCTACACTCTACCTGTGCTCTTTGGCTGTCATCAGTACAAGACTTAAACCTCTCCAGCTGTCAGTTCATCACCTTGGCTGAGTGCTGAATCACTAAGAAAAAAGATCTCAACCTTTCCTCAGCTGCATGACGTTCTGCTTCTAAAAAGGATCTCTTATTACGCACTTCTTCAAGAAAATATGGGTTTAGGGGGTGGCATTTAAAAGTCTGGCTCAAAAGAAGAAAAGAAAAACCACCTGTAACCATCCCAGCTATCAGTCAACAGTATGTCTGGGGACCAACACTGATCTGCAGCTCTAAACAATCATTACAGCTCATTCACATGAAAAAGACAGTTTGTGAAGACTCATTCTGTAATAAAACCTGTGTGCTGCTGATCCAGGGAGGAAAGCACTGGGGAGACCAGTTGATGCAGGCTGTTCTAAAAATATCAGTTTGTGCTGTCATCTGGTGAGAGTATGTCATCCTGTAATCTTGGCATCTGCAGGGACAGCAAGTTTCTGCCTAATTATTGCTGCTGAATCACATGACAAAGCATGAGGTACTAAAAAATATCTCTGTATAAAACACAAACAGAAGAACACCCAAACCACAGGATCAGACCACTGTCCTGGCTTCAGCTGCCGTACACTCACAACACAAGGTTGCAGAGGCAATCCTGGTTTTTACAGATCTTTTTCCTGGGTTAATAAAACCCCAAAACATAAAACCAGGTTTTAAAAACCCACCCAAACCAAAATCCCCTACTCTCAGGAGTGAACAATTCATTGTGTCTGTGTGTCAGCTCCTGCTGCCTTCACTCAGCAAATGCCGCAGCACCCCTGCAAGTGTAGGACTGGCCCCGGCATGCAAGGAGCTTCAAGGAGCACTGTGGCCATCAGGACCGCATGGGGAGCAATCCCAGTGGGGTTTACCTGCCTTTCCCCTCTCCTCCTCCCCAGCAGCCGTGAGTGCTGAGTTTGCTCCTGGACTGCTGATGTGTGCCTGGGGAGCGAGGAGCCCGCTCGGGGCAGGCCTTCCTTGGGTGTTAATGGGATCCCTGTTCACAGTGAAATACATTTTCTACGTGGGTATTTTTGTTCAAAGACTAACCTTGGCGCACACAATGTTTAACTAGTCACAAAACCACCTTTCAAAACTTGGGCTGGCTAAAACAACACTTGAATGTTAGAAGCATGCCACCGCCTTAACCACTAACCTGTTAGAAATGGAGCAGAAGAATTTGCTGCTCCTGAATTTCCTTTAGATTTTTTTAAAGGCAGCCAGCCCCACCTTGGCTCTGTGTAAGAAACCTGCCAGCCCTACCCTTAAGACCTCATTTTTGAAAACAAGAGAGAGGAAGTGCAGCTATAGTCCTGAGGCAGTCAGTGTCCCCAGGTGAGAGGTCCACCAATTCTGGTTTCCGCATTTCAGCTTACTGAGTAGAAAACAAGGTTTCTTGTAAACAATAAAAGTTGTCTTCCTCATGGCATAACGTCCATAACGTCCAGAGGTCTCCTATTCAAAACTCCAACTAAACAGAGATCATTTCACTACCTTTTTCAACTTTTAAGATGATGTTGCAGTGAACAGTACATCATCCTCAGACCTGCGCATGCATCATTGGTATGAATAGCACCCAAACCCCAGTTGAACACCAATTAACAAATTGACAAGTAGTCCAAACTGATATGGACTAATGAAATATCAATAGGCCCTTTGTTACATTTCCTAGCATATTGCTTTATTAGAGATGTTAATCATCAAACTGTGCAAACGTCAAATGACGTTGCTGTTAGTAGCTTGTGCGCTCTGCTGCTACAGTAAGACGATGTAGGACGCAGCTGATGCAAGGGCAAAATGAGTAACGTTAACTATCTATTTTATTGGTAATTTTGAACAAGTCAACATGACTCCAGCATAGCTCTGTTACAGAGCCCAGAGGCATCCCACTAAACGACACACTGAAATCTCTCTTAGAAGATGCAGCGAGATGAGATTTTTAGATGGCAAAGCCAGCTCAGGATGTTGCTGTCCTGCTTGTGCTGAGCCATCCTCCACCCTCTTCCTAAGCCCTAACAGCACTGCTGTCAACGTGGTGCTGTTGTAAACTGGACCACTGAAACAATCAAGGTAAAAAAACCTTCTTGGACAGCTTTCGATGTCAGAGGAAGTGTTTGCCCACGTGGTAGCTGATCACCAGCTCCAGACCTTCCAGGCAGCAGCGAATGTCCCAAATAGTCATCCCTGCCTGTTTGGCACTACTCTTTGGTGAACACCAAGTTCCTTGGGACTTGCCAGCTGAGAAGGACCATAGAGCAAAGTGCAGATTTGTGGAAATTCTAGGCTGAGAGAGGACCCATTAATTTCAAAATAAAAGGTATTCTAGAGACAGGCGAGGGAATAGTGACATCTTTATTTATTGATAAACAAGTTTAAAAACCAAGGTGATGATTATCTGAGTGGGTGGAGGGCATCACAGTGCTCTTGGGAAGCAGGAAGTGATAGAGGAACAGAGGCCCCAGCCAACTTGAGGGGAAAATTATGGCTGAGTGAATAAAGCATGAAAAAGGCATATTGATTTTCTCCTTTCCTTCTCGTAAGAGAAAAAAAAATCAGACGAACCCCAAATTTGCTTCAATGCCTCAGTCAGGGCCCTCTGAAAGGTTGGGCATAGCCAGCCTCACAGGTACAGGGCCAGCGTGGTGGGACTGGCCAAGGTTCTCTCCAGGGACTGTGCACAGGCTTATGTGCAGCAAAGGTGCACAGCCACCAAACCTGCAATGGTGGCATCTCCTGCACGGGATTTTTACTTCCCCTATGAAGAAACTGCAGTTGATTTTCTTCTAAAGTAAATTCCCCTCTATATACAGAATATGGATAAACTATGTAAACAAATACCTATGTATTTGACTCCTTTCTTTTCTTCTCAAAAACTGACTCCAACATTTTTCTTATTTTTCACAGAAAACACAGCACTCGCTATTCCCAGCTATGCCAATAACCTATTGTAATTGTTTCTGCCTGCCTGCAAAACGCACCTGGCCGCCCTCGTGAAACACATTTAGCATGAGCAAGTGCCAGGCTGCTCTGCTGAAAGCGTTCCCCAGTCTTTAAGCCTGTAAAGATTCACTATTGGAATCATAAACACCACAGAGTGAAGATTTTAATTTAGGGGTCCCTATTCCTACAGTGAAGCGGAGAAGGAACCAATAAAGCAATCTGGAACAATTGCATCCTATGTCACACAAGGTGACCCTATCAAAACATGAGATGCTCATAGGGAGGCAAACTCTCAACCAGCACTGCTTAACAGACGAAGAAGGGTGCATGATGAACCAGCTCAGCAGAAATCATCTGCACTTGCACCTGATACCGGAGGCACCCCGCAGCAGCCGGTCCACTTGTCAGGGAGAGGGAAAGAGGCTTCCACAGATGACTGGACAGTAATCCGCCGAGGAGAGCTGTCTCGTTAATAAATCTGTCCTCTGCAATGAGACTCCGCTCACACAGATGTGTCAGTTCCTTTATTCGGAAGGAGCAGCCTGAAAAAGATCACGGCAGCTATGCTTTCCGTGAACGGTGCAGGCTGGGGTGAAGAGGCATTGGTGAGCATCGATGAGAAGGTGGCATGGTGAGCCATCTCTGTGCTGCCTCGGCAGGTCTCCCCACAGGCAGCTTCTACCCATACACAGAAAGCAAAGCTACGAAAGCAGAAGGCTGCCCTATTTGCCTGCGTCAAGCAAAGTTGTCAATAACATCTATTTTCTAGGCCCCATTTGGCAGGTTGTACTGTTGGATGTTTCACAGCGATCAAGCTCCTACAGCCTTTTTCGGTTTTTTTACCTCATGCAGAAAGGTTTTAAAATCCAAAAAGCTCATGTACCTGGAGGAAGAGAGAACTGATCAGCAATCGTGACCTTCTGGTTCACGTGGCAATTCTTTTTTTGCTTCCCTTTTTATTCTTAAGTTCTCCAGCACTGGAACTGAAGGAAAACCAGAATTCAGCTGTGGCCCTGGCCTTGCCAAATGGCACCTGGTGTCCTCTACAGCCCACCTCCAAAGCCTGTCTCATGGCCGTGCACTGCAACACTCTCAGTTTGAGAAGACATGAAAGAACTAGAGGAAACCCTCACATTGACAGCGGAAGGAGTGTGCAAACCAACTGCTCTGCTGGAGCAAGGCAGCTTTGCACAATGACTGAGAGGAGGACTCCTGCGCAGTCTCGCTCTTCCTCACAGAGAGCAGATGACAGCACGCATCTCCTGTGGTACCGCATACACACAGGCAGACATTCAGAAGGTTCATCACTGCTGCTCATCTACTACAAAGCTTCCTCTTGAACATCTAACTGCAAAACAGAGAACGAAAACTCAATTAAAGATGAAAGGGGCAAATTATGCCCCACCAAAAGACACTAACTCCTTTCCATCCTTCTTCTAGAAAATAAGAAAGTTTGAAGTAGGCTGCAAACTAAATGAATGCCTTGTTTAACCTCACTGCTGGGATACTCTATGTACTATTCTGAAGTTAACGGAACACTTTCAATAATTTATAGCTAACCTTTTATCCTACTATATTTTGAAATCTACTCCCTTATACCAATAAAAAAACCCAACAACAAAACAAAGAAGAAAGGGCACTTTGTGTGGCAACTACCCTATGAGTCAGTGAATATGTACATGTGAGCAGACAGAGGTATGGGTGAGGAGCCTGCGGAATCACAAAAGGATGACAGAAACAGTGTTTACAAGTTCAAATGCCCCAAGCTGTGGAAAAGAAGCAGTGGAAAAAAACCCCAAATACAATAAACCATCAATCTGGAAAAAAAATAATCTGAAGAGGCTAACATTTGAAAAGCACCTACTGCAGAACCCAAACTTAAAGACACTGTCCTGGTGGAGTCCAAAAGAAAATGAACCCTACTCCTGGGGGGGACATCAATAATTTCTGTATATTTTAAACATTAAACCCAGCACATTCCTGGGACCAGGATCCCACCTTTGCTATTTCAATATACGATTCCTTCATTTGCTCCATTTTTTAATTAAAAAGAAACACAACAAAACAAACAACTTTGCTAGTGTTGCTGTACCACAGCAGCAGTGCAAACTCTGATTTAGGCCAGACCCGTCCCACATAACCGATCCTTAGTGTGTGCACTAATCTTGCAAAGACACTCTTCCTCCTCCTTTGCAGTAACACTGCTCCACTGACTGCAAAGCCCCTTGCCCCAGACCCTGTGTAACACAGCTTGGCTACACGTGGCACTGGCTGCAGGGAAGAATCCATCTGTTGCGACTTCAAAGAAGATGAGTTGGAGCTCTGTGATTCCTAAACCCCACAATTATTCCACCTTGGTTTGCCTGATTTGTCATTAACATTTCTTGTGCCTAAATTAAGAAGGACGCAGAGCATCAGATGCGTGCTGACAGCGTTGCCGCCGAACAGCTTTTATAGCTTAGCCACGTTTCCCTCTGCACCTCCAGATGTTTCTGGGGTGCCTGTTGCATACCAACACACAGCAAGCCATCACAAGCCAAATTAACATTATTAGTGTGCACTAACTATTAAAGGTTTGGTGCAAACCCCAATAAAACCAAGGAACCAATTATTTTACCACATCTATAGGGCACTGACCTGTTTGCCCATTTTCCCTGTTCTCAAAGATCCTTCAGCCTGGTACCCAACTCTGTGATGAAGCCTGTTTAGCACCAGTGAAGTTCCCCACATTCAGACTGACAACGTTCTGAGCTGAGATGAGGGAATCAAAGTTAAAGTCCAGCCCATCTGCATCCATGAGTTCACTGCGGATAATGGACTCCATGTCACACTCCAGGCTCCCATTGAAAATATCCAGGTCCAAGTCACTTGGGAATTTCTCGTGTCCCATGACCGGGAGGTTCACGCTAGAGGAGTACAAAGAGGAGCCTGAGAGAGGGTCAGAAAGTGTTTGCATAGACTGATTGACAGGTGACTGCTGATGTTTGGTGGATCCCAAGCTGTTCGAGTCACTCAAGCCTATGTTACTGATGGAACTGGACAAGGCACGGCTGCCACTAAGAGAGGAGTTGTGGGACTGGTGCTGGTGATGGGGCAGGCTCTGATTGACCAGACCGCCCTGGCTGGACTGCGCGGCAAACGACATCATGGGGTCATTGCGGAGCATTATATTCCTGCGGGAATTCTGGGCGGACACAGCTGTGCTGGCTTGTGACATGAGTGGGTCAGACTGTGTCATCATGACATCACTGTGACTAAGTGCATCAGAGGCGAGGAGATCCTGCAGCGTCTGGTTGTTGTAATGAGAAATGGAAGAGAAGGTGGCCTGCTTGTTCTCCTGAATAGTCTGCATGGGCGACTGACGAAGAGAATTCAGGGACGATGGCCCAAACACGGCGTTGTTGAAACTACTTGATGGGGAACCCAGCCCTGAACCTTTGGAACCATAAGGAAAACTGGAGCTTCTCTGCATTATCCCTCCTGTGGGCGACTGCTGGGAGGGAGGGAGTGTTATATTGTCCAAGAGATCATCCATGAGGTTATCTGTCAGTCCATCATTCAAATTCATTGTCCCAGCCATATCAGTCAACCTAGGCAACTCCACAGTACACGGTTTGTTTACTGATGGGGACAAGCTCGATGGACTACTGTACAGCATGGGAGAAAGTGGAGCATCGTCATCTTGAACATCATCTAGTTCAGTGCTTGCCAAAATCGGTGACAAGCGGCCACTGATCGTACTGGCATTTGAATTTGTACGGGAGCGAAAATCTGTCCATGCATCCAGCTCATCGCTGCTGCGAGAGGTGGGACTCCCTGGCCACTTGGAAAGCTGAGAAGGGCTGTCCTCACTTGTCTCCTGGGCAGTCTGAAGGGCTGCCTTTTTCTTAGCCGCCCGCCCTCTGCTCTTTGTGTACTTGTTGCTGTTGTCCATTGACACCGCACGTCTCCGGGGTGCCTTGCCACCTTTTCCGCCATCTGGATTGATCATCCACCAAGAGCTTTTCCCGGTGCCTTCATTCTGCACCCTGACGAATCGGCTGTGGAGTGACAAGTTGTGCCGGATTGAATTCTGCAGGAAAAGAACAAAAGAAAATGTCAAGGTCAGCACCGCACTTCTTTTACTACCAAATCTCAATTATTAAAGCAACATCACATGAAATCAACAGGATGAATAAAAGCTTTGAGCTCTCCTGGATATCATCACGGGTTTCTCAGGTGGTGAATACCGAGGTCTGGAGTGTGAATGCGGTAGCTGTAAAACAAGCTCCGTGCTTGCACCAGCTGTGTATTCCTGGTGCCCATCTCTACACTCTCAAAAGCCGCATCCTAAGGAAAGGAGTGTGACACAACTCCACTCCTGATAGCACGGACCTAGCTGTTTCTCCCTTACTTTCAACTCAGGACAAGCCTCTATACTACCAGCAATCTGGCCATCAGTTCCTTGAAATAAAAACTGCAAAGGCACTGAAAAAACCTGACTGGAGGGGTAGTCACACTCATCGCAGCCTCTGCAAACGTCTTTTTAATTCTTCATCGGCATGTGTGTTGTGTATCTGTTATAATAATTCTTGAGAAAACTGTAAGTGCTGCTGCTCCTCTCCCACAGGCACTCTGTGCATGACTAAGCTATACTTTCTCTCTTGATTAGAGACACCAGAATTACGCCCGTACTGCAGTAGCTGGCCAGCTGTCCCCTTGCTAGAGTATCCTCACAGTCTTCAAAACATGATGTGACACAGTAGACGACGATACCCCTGTCCCTGTAAGCTGCTAGATATGGAGCTGCATAAGCTGCTGTACACCCCCAAATACCCCGTGCTGTAAAGGACACTAGGAAATGCAGCACTTTCAGGGGAGCCCATGCACTGCCTGCTCTTGCCTATTACCCCTTTGCACTAGTCAGCAGCATCTACTGTCTAAAAATCATCTTGCCTCAAACCGATGATAATCACCTCAGAATGAGAAAAAGACCAAGAAAACCAGCCCACAGTACCCCTAGTGAAATGACTCCAGACTTAAACCAAAATAACTAAGATGAAAATCCCACTGCACTCGTCCTGCTCATCTTGAACTTAAAATATGGCTCAAAGAAAGGACAAACAAGTAGCATTTGTTTGTGCGAGAATGGTTCCAGGTTTGTTTGGGGTTTTTCCATGTGCAACTCAAAAGATTTTTTGAGCTATCTCATATTCCTTTGCCAAAATTGTCAAAGATTCCTTGACTATTCGTCTAGGGTAATAATGATGACGTTTAAAAAACTGAAAAGAGTCCTTTTTCTTAAATTTTGGCAATTACCAGGTATATCTATAAAAAGGAGTAAAATCACATTTGTTCTACCAGCTTGTTTTAAAACCACAAAGCCAACAGGACCATAGTAGAATCAAACCATCCGGGATAAGTGTCCTTCATTTAAAAAGCACAGAAGAAATTCCACATTTAAATGGGCAAAGAATAAATCAACCAACAAATCATTCACAAGCATCTTGACATCTGCATCCTTAGGACAAATGGATGTTTGACATATGTGAGCTGAAGACACAATTGATGTACAAAGAAATACAGCCCAGCTTTTTTTAAACAATTCTTTTCAGTATAAAATGCCTTTTTTTCTCCTCCCCTGTTAAGTGTTGTGGTTTTTGTCAGATTGTGAAATGGAAAACACGCCTGAAATTCTTCTCACACGCAGACAACAGACGTGGTTGTGATTATCACTTAATGAAAAGAGAAATCATATGGACCATGGTTCAAAATAGCAACTGTTATGTTTTGAACAGTTTGCACGAAACAGCAGATCAGACTTTGCAGACATACTCAAGAGAAGTTTGGGTCAGTGCCTCAGCTATAAACTTCTCCATTTCTAAGGGACTATCATGCCATCAAAATATGGTGGATTGAGTTGCAGCATAATAGTTCTTCAGTCTAAGGAAGGAAAGAGCTTTTTATTATTTAGCTGATGACATTTTAACTATATTTTGAGTCTGGCACCAGTCTGTTTCTAACTTCTAATAACTAGGCGCCACTGCTTACTTCCTCAGGTTTCTCCCAACTGGCTGCAGAACTGCCGTTTTTTTGAAAAACAACCTTTGTTGATACTCCAGCTTGTACTGCATCAATGCAGGTAGCTCTCATATTCATCCCCTGTGACTTTCATGAACAACCACTTGTAAGAACATCTGCGTGGGGATCTGTCTTCACAAAGAGCTGGCAGCAGGACGAGGACATCCAGAGCTAGACCACTACACCAAATCAGGCTGCGAGAGCCATACAAACCATGCTGTTCCTCACCTAAAAACACTGGGTATAAGAACACAGAGCACCAAGACTCCTGCCAATGAAAAAAAAGTCTTAGAAAATATGGAAAAGAGACACCTGAGGTAGCAAATGCAGTGTGCCACATAGCTTCAAATACAAAAACACTCAGCCAAAGTGCCA
Source organism: Todus mexicanus (assembly GCA_013389965.1). Classification (NCBI taxonomy): domain Eukaryota; kingdom Metazoa; phylum Chordata; class Aves; order Coraciiformes; family Todidae; genus Todus; species Todus mexicanus. The sequence goes on from WEIS01064603.1 coordinate 53,503, forward strand.
GCAGCTAACAGTTTTCAACCTATAGTATTCTCATAAAATGGCTTATTTCTGCCCTAGTATGCAACTATTTGGCCTAAATCCATGAAAAAGCCAAAATGGTAACATTGTGAGACTGAAGCACCTTTCAGGATGAGGGCTTCTGCACATGTGGATATGCGTGCACATGTGTAATTTTACTCTTATTATATTTTTTTTCCTCGGTGTTGGTATTACACAAATAATAAAAGAATGTAATAACACTTTTGCACTGAAAATTGGTGCTTATAAAAAATCCAAGCAGTTTGTTTTCCTTTACATTAAGCAATACGCCACTTATACTCCAGCTTCTGTTTTTCTTTACTTTTCTTCTGTAGGAAGATTGTTTTCTTAAACATAAGTATGGGCCAATTTATTTTTGTCTACCCCATCTCCACCCTCTGTTCAAACACTGCCTTAAAACCCACTTCTTTCACGTAACCTCCCCCGCTAACCTCTTCAGCAACACTATCTGAGTTTCTTGGTTTCTCCTTGCGTTGGATGCTCTGCCAAATCAAATTAGGGCTGGATCCCATTATCCTTTCACATGCAAGTTTTGCTACAAAAGTCACTGGGATTGACAACTCACATCAGGAAAGGCTTTTGTGCTATGCTACCAGGCTGCGATCTGGATGGAAAGAACTTTATTTTCTACCTGGTTTCTGAGTTGTCAAAGAATGTTCCCATCTGCTTAAAATACAGGAAAATATCACGGGACAATCTGTGCTCACGACCATGTGCATTAGTAACATATGACCATGTGACAAACCGCAAAGGAGGTGGGGAAGCAAAGAAAATACAGTTTATCATTTTGATGTGGGTTCAAACACTGATCAAATCAATGGGGATTTGTCCTTTGACTTATGTGGGAGACAGATTAGGCCGCGACAATGGAACCGTAACATTTTTCCATGCCAAAACGCAATCAGAAATTTTAAAAGATCTATAAAGGAACTTCCATCAATCTGTCCTGCAGACCATATGTAGATGGGACAGATGCTGGCCAGGCTGCAGACACCTTGGAAAGAGCTCAGATACCACCGATGGGTACAACATATGGACTGTACAAGAGCAGAGTAGAAAAGAAATACCATGAGCTTCTCCTTTTATTAGTGTTACTGTTTACACCAGACTTGGAAGAACGTTCTGCGCTCTAGTAAGAGCCAGAAGACTGAGATTCCTGCAGATAAGATCAAGAGCATCCCGTATGACACTGAGCCGAGCCCAGCTGGGTCCCAGTCCGCTGGGGAAGTGGTTCTGCAGGGAAGAATGACCAGCCCTGGAGATGAGGAAGATCTAGGGCAAAAGAACACAGGAGGCAGGGCAGATATGGTGTGAACAGAGGGTGGTACACTGCCACAGGTAGTAGAGCTGCTGCCCTTCCTTGGTTTAGGCTAACAGCATCAGGAGGAGGGGTGCAGCTGGGTGCCCAGTAGTAGTCAAGGGCAGCAACAAGAGGGGTGACAGCACTTTCCCAGAACTCAGGGCCATGCTCTCAGTTTTTACAAATGTCGATCCGCTGCACCGTGTTTTGTTCATTTAATACTCCTCAAGGGAACCAGCCACATTTTGCTTGCAAAAGAAAAATTAAATTGGCTACTGTGTCCTAATTACATGTGTCTCTCTTGATATTTTGATAAGACTGAAAATGGGTAAGCTCCCAGGGAGGACACTCAAACATTTCCAAAGTGCCAGATACCTGATTTGATATGAACAACTGAACAAGTGTCCCAGGGAGGATGGGCCTGCACGTTAGTTCAACACTCATCCCCAGTCAGGCAACAGCAGCAAATGCTTGAGCCTTTAAAACGGAGAAAATTCCCCCTCCCTGTGCCTGTTTCGGCCTCTTCCAAGCTGTGTTTACCTTGTGGAGCCCGTCCATTAACTCAGACACCAGCTGCAAGTGCTTCCACTGCAGTACAGAGTCTTTTTTGTCTGGAAGCAACATGTGGTATCAATTTATCATCCTCAACAACGCAACAAGGAATCCACTCACTTTAAAAATAAAAAGAGAGTTGTGTAACTTAACTCTTAAAAGCCTCTGCTTTTTTTTTTTTTTAAAAAAAAAAAGTCTAAAGATTAGCAAGACGAGGTACAGCTGGTGGCTGCCGAGTCCAAGTTACACACTGATCTGCTTATATTTCAGTGTTTTGTAGCGAGTGGCTAATTAGTTATTTCAGATATAGGCTCCTAAACTGTAAAGTTATGGCTACAAATCAAAAAGCAGTTGTTTACTTTAACAAGTGGGATACTAGGACATGACAGGAGAAAAACAAATGCTACCTGCAGACCCATAAATGCTACTAATGCTCACTTGGGAGAATTACATTTTATTTTATGCTGTATTAACATATTTGATGTTCTGACTGAAGTTGTCTTGTAGCCACGCATTATGGAAAGGCATCAGATCTAATACTACTGAAAAAGAAGCCATGAAAATAATTCCAGTTTACCAGCCTCCAGCTGACCAGAGGGAGCCCTGCTCCTCCATGGCTCTGCTTGCTCACGTGAATTTCAGCTTTTAGCCTATGTTACCTTGCTCAAAATGCTGTAGCACAAATCCCCTTTGGAATGAACACCCTTACAGAGGGCCTCCACCAAAAACTATTTCTTTAAGAAAGGCAAAATGAAACAAACTACTCTCTTTGCATTCAGTTATTGCTGAAATAGGAGGCCGTGAATAATCCAACACATTGCAACAATCTCCCAATGGAAGTGGTGGATTCCCCTACACTGGGCAGTTTTAAGACTCATCTTGACAGAGTGCTGGGCCATTCACCTAAACTGTTTTTTTTTACCTTGATAAGTTGGACTAGATGATCCTTGAGCTCCCTTCCAACGTGGTATTCTATGATTCTATGGTTTTCCCCACCAGTCCAGACCAGTGTCTGTGCCTTCTCACGAGGTAACTCAAAATTTGCTTCAACTACCAGTTTCACATTTTGTTTGCTTTAAAGTCCCCAACAAGATTCAATTCCAAGTAAACAAGAAAACAGATAGAGTGACTCTAAGATTACGAATAATTAACATCACCACTTGTGTGCATGCATGTAGGAATTTCTGGTGAAAGGTATTTTTGCAAGTCTAGGTAAGGAGAACTTCAGGAAACATGAATCTGTTAGCTGCATAGTCATTTTCTGCCTAGCTCTGTAAGGCTGCAGTGCTTTTCTTCTAAAGGAACTCTGAAATCCCCAACCAAAAGAGGTCACAGAATTTCTTCTTCTTTCCCATCAGTTTTAGTAAACCAGAAAAATATATGTAATTTAATGAAGTAGTGAGGGTGCTCTGGAGATGCAGAAGAAGCAAGAACTAAAACATAAGGGAAGTCCTCCCACGATTATCTATCCAGCCATGTTGTACCAACATACATTGATTTCCATATAAACCCAAATATTACGTATTCCAGGTTGTTACATTTTCCCTAAATTACAGAAGTTGCAGGGGAAGAAAAAGCATTAAGCAAATTGCACACTGAAAAAGAAATCTTTCCTGACACCCAAATATTTCCAGTGCTCAATGTTTGGTATGATCTGCAAGTTCCTATGGCAGCTCCCACAAATCCCAACAGATGTTCAGCAGAAGCAGGTGGCAAGAGCACACCAGGGTCCCGCAGGGGACATCCCTTTGCACCCAGCTGGCAAAGGCCACCATCCCCACAGCCATAGAAATGAAAAATGGGATGACACAGGCTCAGCCCTACCCAAGCATGCCTAGCTACTGAAAAAGGGGGAAAACCCAAACCCACAGATTCAGGGATAAAAAGCTCAGCATCTGAAGGATGGCTCTGGGGATTCCCTTCCTCATCCTCTTTTCGAAGGAGTATTTCTGACCTTGGTGGTAGGGGAACAGCTAGAAGAGGTACCCGCTGTAATTAGCTCTCTGCTTGCCTCTCTGCCCACCATCTCCCACCCCTAGGCAGAGCAGAAAGCCTTGACGGATATTAAAGCTCCTTGGGAGAACGTTAAGTCCAGCAAAGATTTATCCTCCAAAATGTGCTGGCTCAGACAGAAGAGCAGAACACGGATCTGCCTCCGTCCCGCACGCAGGGCGCCATGCCGTGCCAAATTATGACAGGAGAAGGTGATTATCGTGAGGAAAACAAACCCTCCCTAACAACGCGCTTCCCGCTCCCCGCAGCCTCAGCTGCTCCTTGCCACAAGGGCAGGCGACGAGAAACGTGCCTGTCATGGAGGTTTGCGTCCTCCCTTCTGAAAAGAAAAGCATCTCAATGCATGGGAACCGAGTCACAAGCTAATCAAAAGTTGTTCCTAAAAAAAAAATAAAAAAAATAAAAAAATAAAATCCTAGCTGAAGCAACTGCTGCCTCACTCTTTGCGAACAGTGATATTACAAATCACTACGCTGACGTAAATAAAACTTAGCTGAAAATATACACTGCCTGGAAATTGTCTCAGAGCATCACGCTTCCAGTTAGCAGAAAAATCTCCAGTTATTTTACAGTCAGACATCCTCTGACCACAAGAGGACTGTAATAAATTACATTTGTTTTGCTGTGAGTAGAGCATGCCGATTGTCATTTATTTTTTTCCACTGAGTGTTGGGAGATGGGAAGCATGGGGCCAGCAAAATGCTGATACTTTAACTAATGCAGCTGTGGAGCAAGCACAAGATCAAGCTCTTCAGCAACTCCACCAGGTTTCCTGAGCCACATACCCCAGCACCCTTTGCTTTAGAAAGCCCGCTGAAAAATAAAGCATCAGCCTCTGCATGCTATGCCAACACCTTCCCATGTTAGAATGGGATTTGGCAATCAGGAGAAAGGCACCATCATTGGGAGGCTGCTAAAGGTGCTTCGTCAAGAGTTTTTTTCACTCCCTTCCAGGTGCTTTGTATCATGGCTGTCCAAAATTCAAGAACACAATTAACTTCAATCGAAGGTTTTAACTTAATTAAGAGTAGGAATTTACTTAAAGGCACTGAAGGATGGGTGTCAAGTAAAAGATGCCAGTCTCTTTTCAGTGGTGCCCTGTAACAGGATGAGGGGCAATGGACATGAACTGGAACAAACAAAGTTCCACCTCAGCATGAGGGAAAAGTTCTTTACTGTGGGGGTGACAGAGCCCTGGAATAGGCTGCCCAGAGAGGTTGTGGAGTCTCCTTCTCTAGAGACTTTCAAAACCCACCTGGACACATTCCTTTTTGGTCTGCCCTGCGTGGTCCTGCTTTGGTAGGGGGGTTGGACTCCATGATCTCCAGAGGTCATTTCCAACCCCTACTATTTTCTGATTCTATGATTGCTCTTGTAAGGTGCTGAATTCATCACAATCCCAACGCACCTCAGCACTGGCTTGACTGGGACATGAACACAGCATGAGAATGGAAGATGTTGCCCCTTACTGAACTAAACCTCAAGGAATTGCATACAGAAAAGCTGCAAAGGGTGCCCATGGCTGGGTCTTTGAAGAGCCAGATCAAACCAGTTCTAATTTCTGTTCACAAGTGGTGTCACCAGCAGATAACACAGATAACACCTTTTTTTCGTTATTATTTTTTCTTAATGGCAAGCTCTAGCATTTAAAGCATTTCCACTGTAGGGATTTTGGAAATGACACCGCACTGTATTTGTGGAGCTCCTTCAGCATAAGCACCACTGCGTTTCTCCTCCTCTGTGTCACAGAGCCCCAAGAGAAGTGCAGGAACACACACAACTAATCAACCCAAATATTATACGTATAGTAACTCTCACAAAAATAGCTACCACTGTCAGCACAGTCCCAATCTGCCAGCTGCTGAAACTACTGGGAGAGTCGTCACAAACCTCAGTGGTCACCCAGTTAGACCTCAATGAAAACAATGCAATTTAACTGCTAGGAAGACTTGCACCCTGAAGGCTTTGGGTTTGTTTTGTTAGAAAGAAGAACTAGAAGGAAAAAACCCAGAATTCACGTCTGGTTTTCGTTTCTTAGATGCAAAGATCCCAGCATAACCCTCATGCAGCACTGTGGAAACTAGAGTGCTCTATTCTATTTTCGCTCATTCTAAGCATATGGCCGTTACTATACATCAACTATTTAGAAACATGTATGGGCGTTCTTTCATGCCTTTATAAATAAATGTGAGTGATGCTACTGCTTATAATAATTCACTAAAAATAGCAGCTTCCCATGGAAGACCACAAAGGCCTCTCACTGCTGAATCACCTATCATAGATCTTTCGTTTTTGAAATTTTTTGTGGTCATGTGCTGAATTTTTTTTTTAACACTTCCTAAGCCTGTGTAACGTGACTAAACCAGCAATAACTTCCAACATGCAGTGGCAGGGAAAGAGTAAAATCTGTGTGCATGAAGAAAGCCTTCCAGGGCTCCAGTCTTCCTGAAATGCAAGGCTGCCTTGCATGCAGCTCTGTAAAGTGCTAGCTTTGAAATAATAGATTGTTGAATACTCCGGCTGGATTAATTGGAAGTGTTGAGCTGTGCACATTAAATTGCAAATTTGGTGACAGTTACAGCTGACATGTGACTGATGAGGGGAATAGATCTGATACGCTGTCGCCTGACCGAGTTTGATCAGGCCTGAGCAAGCCCTTCAAAAGCCAGAACAGGCACCTGAGACCTTCTCATGAAAAAGCCTCCAAGCAACCTCCAAAACAGCCCCCGGCACTTCTGCTGTGTAGACTAATCTGAAACAGGACCCCTCTCCTGTGCTATTTTAAGCACATAATTAGTTTAGTATTGAACCAGGAAATACTATCAGATTTTTAAAAAAAAAAAAAAAAAAAAAAAAAAAAAAAAAAAAAAAAAAAATATTTAAAAAATTGGTTGTATCAATCAAANGGCGCACTGCGTTGGGACACTCAGTCCCAGAACCAGCCCTGCCCACAAGCTCACCGCTGAGGCACGTGGTTTTAGTTTCCATGCTGTGATACTATAATCTCCAAGTTGACAGCTTTTGATTTATTATTTTTTTCCTATGGAGAAAAGCTTTTTTGCAGCCTTTACTCTCCTAATCCAGCCTGAGCAGCTCCAGGTCAGACCTTGACATCCCAGCTAGCGACAGCAGACTCCCTTGGCAGCCATAGGGAGAAATTGGCACCTCCAGCAAATGAGCCCATCAGCCCATCTTCCTGTTTCCCTCTGTAAGTGCCTGACCCTCTCCACTGGTGGAAGTGGATCTCACCCTTCACACAGGGAGGCTTTGAGACTGCGTCTCCTTTGGGGCATCGCTCCCAGCTCCTCCCAGGGCATGGTGGCTTCAGAGAGCTCACCTTTACTCAGATCAAACTCTCCCTCTACCCTCCAGATTGACCCCAGCCTCACCTAACCCTGCTTACGAACAGTTTTAGTTTTCATTGAACCTCATCTCCCTTGGATGACTTGCATGTAACTGGCTTTACAGGATTTTTTAGAATTTATTTTCTGTTCACTGCAGGGGTAAAATATACCCAAGGAGCTGACAAAAGGGAAGATGACACCTATTATTCTGCCAGTGAATCAGCCTTTTGCTACAGCAAGCAGGACATTCCTGTTTCACATGCATCCGGCAGCAGCAACCATCCCAGAAACCTCACAACCCAGGTAAATGCACAGGCATGAAAGTCATCTTTTTGTGTGTTTGTGTTGGGGGTTTTTTTTAAGCTACTTACCTAATCCAAGAAACTAAGATCCCTGTCATTGATACAAGCACAAGTGCTAAATGTTGAGCCTAAAGCTAGGCTGTGTTAAAATGCTTCAGCACTTCCCAATGCTTTGTTAGCACCCCACCCCGACACCAGAGCGTGAATAGCTGAATGATGAGTGGAGGAGCCCTTTCATGTTCCCGGTTTGAACCTGTTCATATGACTAATCCCTCCTGAAGCCAACACTGGGACCACGGTGGGGCTCTTGTATTGCTCAGTACATAGACTGGGACATTTTCCAGAGACAGCTAAGGAGTCACAGGGTGATGGGTTTCAGGACATTGACTGTGCCAACAGCCAAGGTCATCACCAGGTACTAGGACAAGAATTACCTACCCTGTAAGGCTGCAGCCTGGTTGAGCTCCGATTATGGGAAAGACTGCACAAGTAGAAGACACCTGCATATGGAAGACTACAGCCTCAAAAGGCATACAAAAAAAGCTTTAATTCAATAAAGATGCTACAAAACATAAGATTGACACCTGAGATGGTGGTACTTCACAAACACCATCACATCCCCAGCTCTGGAAAATGGTAAGTATTGACTCTTTGAGTCAAAATCTATGTGTCTTAGAGTTGTAACAGCTGTATGTATTCTGAGATGGCCCCACAATTCCTCCACATAAGCGCTCTCTTACAGCGCCAGACAGGTGGATGAATTTCTGCTTCTCAGAAAAACTGGTCTCAGACCCCAGGTAGGTTGGGTGGACACATGTCAAACCCTGCTTTGTCAAGGAAAATACTGAGTTATGTCAGTGGAATTGCACGGCTTGAAGTAAGTCCTTTTTTTGACACCTACATGTTCATGACACAGAGCAAATTTTAAAGGACAGTGCTAAGAATGATGGCGCCTTTATACATCACCTTTTTTTATGACACTGCATTCATAACTCAAGAATGCAAGGCCTCCTAAGTATGCCAAGTATCATTTTCATAACAAAGGTACACAAGAAACAAGCACCTTCAAGTTGCAGCTGAGCAGATGAGGACAGGAAGAGCAATCACTGGCAAATGCTTATGGGGATATTTCCTCTCCTTCTGGGAAAGGAAAGGGACCACTACTGAGCACCCCGAGAGACATGTATGCGCATACATTATGACAGATCTGCTAATACTTTTGTAATGTCAGCTGATATGCAAAATGTAAAATGTGCTAATACAAACCAGCTTTATGCTTTTTCTTCTTTTTTCTTCCCCGCTCCCCCCCCCTTTCTTTCTGTGATTAAAGTTTAGAGGAGATGAGGTCTCTAGAAAAACAGAAATGAACAAGGCTATTTTTTGGTTATGATTAGCAAAGTAGGGAATGAAAAAATTAAGGAGATGGAAGAGTCTCGTCTCTAGTAAGGCTTTTTTTCAGAGCTGGTGGAAACTCCTAAGATTTGTTCATAGTATAAGACCACGTGCCCCACTGCAAAGCAAGGTTCTTGCCTGCAAAGACTTTTCCATGCAGCTAAACGTATACCCTGTGAGCTGCTTTGTGGACTTGGAACAGGAATGCCCTCAATGTGTAGGGTTAGATATTCCCCAGCCTCTGCCAAACTCTGCCCTGTTGACAAATATACACAAGAGGAAACAAAAAGACATTTCAAATTTTGTTCGCAGGCAAGTTTCAAAGCTTGAAAAAGTTAATGAAAAGCTTCTAGTAGTTTTGTGTCAGGCTCTTTTTGAGGTGAAAACACACCATATTAATTATTTTCAGCAAAAATGGGTTCTTGGTGCCATCCAATCACAGCTATAACCCCAGTGGCCCTTCTGAAGCAGAGTGACAGCTGAGTCACTAATGTTAAAACAGGGATGAGAAAAGGAAAATGAAAAGGAAACTAGGCTACTTCCCCTGAGGAGCTAAATACAGTATTTAATGGCATCTTTTTATAAGGTTAACAAATCAAATGCTTCAGCCATGAATTGTTGCCATCATCATAACTACAACAGGATGACCCTGGATGACCTATCTCCGTCTAGCTTTTTTTCCTCCTGTGACACAGAAATAAGGAGGAAGAGGCTGGGAGGCGGCCCCAGCCTTTCACCATACTCTGGGCCTTTGGGAGGACAGGAGGTGATAGCCACATACGGATTCGGCAGGAGAAACACCAACACTGTCAACTGGGGAAGGCAGGAAGACAGGGAGCAGATAGGTACTTGTCTTCTCCTGCATCTGGAGCAGCTGCCACCTTCATCAGCTGTTGACCCCGTGGCACTGCCTGCACGGTCACGAGCAGGCAGCACTTGGGTTCCTCTTGTTTAACTCACAGTGAAGACTTTGTCCCCCCTCGTCCCACTGCCCTTAAGTGAATTTGTCAAAAGCAATTAAAGTCAGGATGGTGAGAAACCTTAAAGCTATATGCAGAGAGGTGCACCTTTTTCCCAACATGCAGAAGTGGACTTTGGACTCTGTATCGCTTATAAGTTGCATTTTAGTAAGTTGCATTTTAGTGAAATAGCTTAATACAGACATACTGACAGAAAATATCTGTCCAGCAGAACAGTAAGGACTGAAGCTGATTTTCTAGGAAACCAACTGCACCTACCTGACAGGCCTTTTGTATAAGGCATTATGGCATAACAGGGTGAAATTTTTGCTCATTTTCACCTCCCTCCTGCTGCTTCAGTGCCACACTTGTGAGCAACGGCTCTGGCTTGGGGTTGGGGCTGCACTAGGCCAGCTGCTCTGCAGCTCCAGGCCCAAACAAATGGTTCCCACTGCAAGAGCCAACAACATAATCACAAATGCAACAGGAGTACGGGGGGGTTCGAAATGCTGCCTCCTGATTTGATAGCAGCGCCAGACATTGGAATGCACAAGATACTGGCATGCAGGGAACTGGGCCACCTGGGCACGTAATTCCTGGAAAGATTATATGCACTTGGAATAACCTTCCTCCTTGGGGTAGATGCCAGGCAGCGCACGTAGTACACTGGTGGTGCTGCATTTGTATGTTCTTTTTAGGAAACCACTTTCTCTGAGTTCCAGAGTTTGGCCTAACTCAGCCCTGCTTGCGAGACAATCAAAATTTCTATTTAATTAATCTCACACATGTCTTCAGCAGCCTCTCTGGTCAGCTGGTTTAAAGCACCCCATCCATCCCTTATCACAAACTCTGGCCATGTTATTATGGTTACTTTAAGTATAATCTGAGCATGATGCTGAATAGTAAGTAATAGCCGTTCGTGCAAGAAGTCTGGCTGACCTTTGCAGAACTCTTCATGGGAGAAAAAGTTTGCAGGATGAGGACTGAAGCCCAGAGACAGGGTCATCTCTTCCCTCTGCCCACCCCCTCTCCCTTGGCCCCAGCATCCAGTACATGCTGTCCTCTTCGCTACTTTGACACAGTCCTTAAGGCTTTAGACCTGAATGAAGAAAAGCGTAATGAGCAAACTGTGATTTGGGAGTATCTAAAAAGAGGAAAAAAAAAGGGCAACTGTTAGGCAGAATGTGCCAGGAGGAAGAGAAGGAATTGATCCATGTGCCAAGAGGCAAGAGTCCATAGTCTTTGAATTTCAAAGGCTTTCAGGAAAGACGACCTCAAGATACTTTCACAAGCTACTTTGAGCAAGTCACACTTCACTACTCTGCTGGTTTTTACCTCCTCTCCTTCTTTTCCTAGATAACTTTCTTTCACTTGGTGAAAGGCAAAATAATTTCAATAACTTTAACTCTACTCAACTATTTACAGGCACTCACATGTCAATTAGCTCTGGATTGCTGCTATATATTGGGATGTTGTACATGCTTGGAAGAGAGTCCCTGGGAATTATAATACCATAAAATGCCTTGGTGCTTCAACTCGACTCTATCACTCTGGTACGCCAGCCAGCGAACACAGAGTGCTTTTTTTCTGCCGTGCCCCTTCTTCCCTTGCTCCCTCCTCAGAATTAGGACACTGCCGGGTACAATGCTGTTCACAATCATGAATGTTTAAAATAAAAATCAAAGTCCTGTACAAAACCAGGATCGCATCTCAGGCTGCCTGCAATCCAGCACCCTTACACTGCCCAAAAACGCAAAGACAGAACTTGCACATTTAGGTAACAACCATAGCAAAATGGAAACAAAAACTGTAAGCAATCCCTTTTAAATGCAGACAGGGCAGGGAGCAGCTGCCAAGACATGCTGGCGCTAACCAGGACCTTATGAACGTTTGACTTGTTCCACTCCCAGGTTTCCACCCTGAGTCCTGGGTGGGTGGAAGTCATCTCAGGACAAAGGCAGGCACAGGAGCGCCCAGCACCTGCAGCTCCCCTCCTGCTGGGCCAGCTGGCAGAGCCAGAGGAGAGCACATCATTTGGTGACTCCAGGAAAACAACTTGTCCAATGCAGGGGGACTAAGGTCAGGCCGGTCTGCTTGGTCCCAGGTATGCATTGAAAGAGGTCAGCACAATGTTGGGCGTGTCGGAGAGGTCTCTGCTGCAAACCTGGGGCTCCGCCTTGCAGAGGAGCAGCAACAGCGGGAAGGAGGTAACAGTGCCAGAGCCTAACTCCTGCGAGTATTTATAGTTATCACATGCACATCAGGAGGGGCATTTGCACCTCTAATAAGACGTTTTACCAATAGCAAATTTGGGACACCCCAACAGCATGTTTTGCTAGGAGAGTACGGGGGGAAAAAAAATCCACCTCTACCCTTGTTCATAACCAGTCCCTGCAATGTGCGGAAAGTTGTTTGCCAGGTGTTGAATGCCCCCATTCGCGCTGACTCTCACCAGAGAGAAAAGCAACCTGCTACATCACCTGCCTACAGCTGACAGCAGGATTGGGTTCACTACGACAGAACTTCTTGAGCCCATGTGTCACATGACAACGAGCCCTGCTGTTTTGGAGGGGTCTTTTTATCTTTTGGAATTACTCAGAGAAAGGCTGTGCACAACCAGCCAAGTTCTCAGGGCTGCTCCTGAGAAAAGGAAATTAACTGGCTGGGAAACGTCATGGTGTCATGCTGCTGTTCTGATGCATGGATTTTTGGGCATCACCATGCAGGCTGCAGCAAGGTCTCCACCCTAGAGCCCAAGCACTGCAATACTGGCACTTCACAGGCTAAATCACATCAGTCCTCCAGACTGGCAGTGGCTTTGAAAAACGGTTGTCTTCAGGAACCAAGAAAATTCAAAGCATTCTACACGACACGATCCATGTTCCTCCATGGCTATCCCAACAAAATACGGGTAAAATGAAAATCCTGGGACAGACGTCAGCAGCTCTCAGGGGCCTGACAAGCACTGGAAAGGAGTGCTTTCCAGCACCAAGAAAAGGCTGGGAGTATCACCTTCCCCTGGGTACATAGCAACAGTTGCTAGTTTTGGCAGGCGGCGAGATGAAGCGCAAGACGTGAGGGTGACATCATTTGATTATCACCTCACTTTGCTTGGATTCAATTAGATTTCAATAAGAAATTATTTTTAGAATCGCTACAGACAAAAGCCTCGAAAAGTAATTTATTGCAGATTTGGGTAGAGGAGGCTGGGGACTGTATTACCAGCAGACAAAGCCTTAACAAGGCCCAACTGAGTATTTGGAAACCAAAACCACAGCAGAAATAACATGTACGAATTAGCAAGGAAGGTAATTAACCTTCTGAAAAACACTCTTAAAGGCGGGGTGGATTCTCCAGTGCTTGAAGTTTTTGCATTTAAGGCAAGATATCCTTCCAAAAGGCGGGATGAAGCTGAAACTGTATCTGGGATTTGCTGCTGAAAGAACTAATGGGAGCTCTGAAGCATTTATTCAGAAAGCCTGTCCTCAAAGTTTGCCTGCTGCCTGTACTTGGCAAGTTCAATTCTGCTTTGCTAATAAAGGCATTTGCAGTTATGAAGAAAGTTAAGAATTACTAGAGGGTATCATGATGTATGACATAAATACTCCAGGGAAAGCAGTACAGGGGAAAAAAAAAAAAAAAAAAAGAGCCCTCCAAAATGTAAAACCAGAAGTCCATTGCTTTTGTCCCAGACACGAGAAACGACTAACATCATGCCCAATTACTCTGTGCCACTGAGAGCTTGAAAGTAATTGATCTGGCCTCCAATTTCACGTTAGCCATGGTGTTTGTTTAGAAGAGGTTCACATGACAGGCTGGAGCTTCTGAAGGAGATCTTTGCTGAAGCAGTAGCAGCTCTCTGGAAATAAGTAACTGCAGGGATTCCCAGGCAGCTGTGGGTTTGTCAGCAGATGTCCGCTGCTTGGCGGTGTGCAGCACTTCTTCATTATCTTCATGCAACTACAGGTATTAGTATTTACAGCAAATGGCTTCTTTTTACATCCCTTGCTTTGAATATTTGATATCCTTTATGAATTTTAATGGACCGTTGTACAGCCTTGTGTTTTTTAGCTTGTCATTTAATAAGCTTGTACAGTGACAGACTAATGAATTACTGAGTGATGTGAGGAACCGCGTGGTATGTCACAACAACCTGTTTTATAAAATAACAGGGCAAAGCTTTCTCTACTTTTATAGCAAGGACAGATTCTCTGCTCTGCTTGCCCTGAATGACAGCGAGAAAAAATGTTTTGAGCAAGAAAGAAGAAAAAACTAAGGAAAAAAAAAAAAAAGCAAGACAGGAACAAAACTGCACTGTCAGGTTTTCATTTTGTTACAACCCTCATAATCAAACCCAGCGAGGGGCCCTGGACTATCACATCATCCCCAGTGCAAACTTCTGACTGACGTAAGCAATTGACTTGTCTGCTAATTTGATTTCTACAACTCACTGCGTCGAGACTTCACCGATAAGAGCTGAGTAGCAATTCCCACAGATAGGGATTTTGCAGAGCCTTGCGTGCCGTACAGTGCAGCCAACTCCACCCATTTCTTTCTGCACATGCCACTGTCACCCACAAATCTGAGGCAGACACACAGGACTCTCTATCAGCAGGACCATATGCATCTGCAGAGATAGCGAAAGCCAGAGACTGCCACCATCTAGACAAACAAACAACTTCACATACAAGAAATGACATGTGACAAGAGAGATCCAGGAAAGGACACGGTTTAATCTTCCTAAATTCAGAGGCTGTTGCTTCAAGTAGCGCCTCTAGCAGAGGCAGGAGGCAACCCAATAGCCACAGATTCCTCTGTGACACAAGTTCCTATTACAGAGAATTCAAAGCCAAGAGGGACAAACCATATCCAAAGCAGAGGAGATGGACTTCTTCAAAACCGATGCATCTAAATTGAAGGTTTTAATGTGTGCGAAAGGCCTTGGATAAATACTTTGCTAGAAGGGAAAGAAAGGGAAAATGGATGGCAAAAGACAGGCCAGCAAGTAACATGAGTAATTTGAAAATATTTGGTGGGGTAGGTGGGCAATAAATTACAAACCATCTGGCCTGCAGAGATTTATGAGAGGCTGTCTGCCAGCAAAGCCAAGCAACTCCTTTTTCTGAAGTGGGATAGGCAAGAAAGCACAAGGGGAAAGACTGAGACTCTTGTTTACTGGAAAAGCATATTTTTAAAACCCTCAGAGAAGGCAGGACAGGCTGAAAAGGAGACTGCTCAAAAAGCTCAAGGCTTCCCAGGGCTACATGCCTTGAGCTGAAGGCTGTGCCGGCACCCGCAGCCGTAACTGTCTCATGCAAAGGATGTGGCATTGCTGCTGGAGATCTAGGAGGTGCCTGACCTTACCTGTCCACATCCCATCACACCCTCCTCCTCAAGGGCCAGCAAGGATTTACTGCTTCCCCTGGGGTGCACAGGGGTCAGGGCACAACATAGCGGCAAGCAGCGATGGACATGCTCCCTGGCACAGCTGCATCCCTTCTCCCTCTCCAAAAGGACCCACCAGGGCTCAAGGATGGGACCTCTGCAGGGTGGCACTCAGGGGACACACAGGGCTCGTTGACTGTGGGTGCCAGGAGTCCCAGGAAACAGCTTTCTCAAATTTAAGTACAGTTTACTACTAACAGAAGGCAGGCAGCATAATGTTTTCTAAAATCAATACAAAAGAGGACATATGTCTTTCCTAGCTCGGTCCTGTGCCACCACATGTTTCAGGGGCTGCCGAGAAGCCGAGATTCCTGCAAACTCACAGGCAGGTGTCTGCTCCCAGTGAGCAGCTCCCAAACAACTGCCTCCTTTCTGCCTGGAGAAGTTTTTTAACTGTTTATAGTTCCTTTGATCTGTTCCTTCTTAACATTGGCAAAACAATCTGAAACTGAGGAGTTAGGATCTTTCCAGTTAATAGCTTCAGTGTTGTATCTTAATCTCCCCTGAGGCATCTTCCCAGAGTCATTTTACCAGCAGCCACTGTCTTGCCTGCCTGGTTGTTTCTAAAACTGCTTTGATATTAAACCAACTCCACACAGCCCTGCAGTAAACAGCCCAATACTGGGGCATACACCTTCTCCATCCCTGGCAGGAGATACGCACCACACTGGGGACAGAGGGCAAGGAAGATCAAGATGAGCACTGTTGCCCACATTCAGGCATCTTGGATGTCCAAGCTGGGAACTGAGGCTTCTGAGGCACCCTAAGACCTGAGGCTTGTTTCAGAGCACCCAAGTGCCCCACTGAAGCTAGACCGTGATGATCTTCTCCTCTCTCCCCAGAGTCACTTTCTCCCCTAGCTTCTCCCTTTTCATTGCTTAGATCGAAAGCTCTGTGCAAGCTGTTCTCATCTTTGCATGCTCAGAGAAATAAACCAGCACTTGGAAAAGGGGGAAAATTGTCTCAAGACCATAGCATTTCTATTAAAGTGATTGGAGGCACAACATTGATGCTCCAAACAAGGGGGAAGGCAGGGAGATAGGCAGGGAGGTTTGGGAAGAGGAATTACACATGGTAATTCATCCAAACCAACAGAAAAGGGCTACAGACCTTCTTCTTGCCCTTCTCAAGTAAATGACTTGTAACAAATAATAAAGGTTTCTCTACCAATAAACAAAGCACTTAATACTTGTAATTTTAGCCTGAGAGAGTAAACTATTTAATCCTTCATTTTTTCCATTTCTTTTACTTCTGAGAAGATCACTAGCTCCTCACTCTGGTGCTTGCACAGCAATTTAACAGGCATTAAATGACGAGATAACAAACCGATAAACCTCAGTCCAAAGAAGACATCTCTCTACCCTCTTGTAGAGCAGAAACTTTCCTATTCAGCTTCCTCTAGTAAAATCCAGCACAAATATGCACAGTGCTTTTCCTACCCAAGAACACCACCACCGCCGCATGATGCAGCCTCAAGGCCACAGTCTTCTAGAAAGAAAGGCCAAGTGAAACAGTTGTTCCTGAAGAGTTTGCCTGACTGCAGAAACAGGGTCACACCACACAACGAGCAGCCAGATAAGTGCCTTCAATCACGCAGGTGCTCCTTGAAAAGGCAAGACCGTTTGGCCAGGCACACAAAAGCCCTCTATCTCTGTTCTGCAGAGGTAGAGGTGTGATCTGGTGGCAGAGCAAGCGGGAAGCAACGTATCAACTGGAAAATGACCATTAATGAAATCCTAAGCATTACCACAAAACCATGAAAACCCAGGGGAATAAAAAAATAAAAAAAATAAATTAAAAAAAGGAGACATTTCTGTGAAAATAGTGTAATAGGTTACCTTTATGTGGATGAGTCTTCACGCTCCCCTAGACTGAGCCACTTTGTGAACTGCCTTGCGGTCTGTCTGCCAACTCCTGGCTAAACTTGAACATCCTGTGACTGAAATGAATGCATCAAAGGCTAAAGCCCTGCAAGGTAACAAGGTTTTCTTTGTCCACCACTTCCAGATGCACCAGCATTCCCCTTATGCTAGCTCTTATGTATCCTCTAGGTCTATATTTGGTATGTTTCTGACTTCCAGAGCTGGTGAAAAACTGGTAGACTCAGACTTTGCCTCTCACTCTGCTTTCATGGATCTCCTCAATTCATCCCTCCCCATATACCAAAAACATCCTGACACAGCCTGCTAAGCCCCAGCATCACACCACCACGACTTGCAGAACACACAGGGCTAAAAATTTTTGTGCACCATAACTTGCTTTCTTGCTGTTTCAACTGCTTACCTAAGCACGGCTGATAAAACCTGCCCTCTTCCCTTGCAAAGTATCACTACGACAGGCACCATGTCTGCCAAATACCACCCCCAGGTCACAGGTACTGCACCACTACCTGCTTCCAACACTGCAGTGAGCCCTCCGCCATGCACTGGTTAGCACCCGCCTTCACGTGTGATTTAGCCAGGGCCAAATCTCCCCAGTAAGAGGACTGCAATATTTTATATAAGGGATACTACAAGCAAAAAAAAAAAAAAA
>WEIS01064620.1:1371-15624 GCA_013389965.1 Todus mexicanus
CAGTAAGTCTCCAACTAAGCCAGACTAAGCCCTGTTCTGTAGGCAAAGAATTGATGCTCTCAAGTGCTATTAGAACAGCTGAGAAGTCAGTTTTTCAGGGAACCTCAGACATCCCTCAAAATGCTGCTGACTTGGATGGTTCCCTCTTGCTCCCGCTGATTTTCTCAGTCACCACAACAGCTCTGAATGAGAAACACTGCCTCCATTTCTAGTCTTTGGGAAGCAGCTACATAACAAAGCTTTAGAAGTAAACCTCACCATTATGTGTCAGCCATTACAGCCTCCCCGGGCCAGGCCACTACACTTACTTATCACAGGTGTGCAAACTCAGCTACAAATACGCACCTGAGGCAAGCAAGGGACTCTGAACTCCATAATGGAAAAGAAAAGTGGAAGGAAACAGGCCCCTGGCTACAGATGTATAGGACTGAGCATTAACACATCTGTCAAGGTGTACATAGAAACACCGAGATATCTTACCATAGGTAGATAACCAAACCAGCGAGCTCAAAAGATAATACTTGTTACTACAGTGGAGAGAGAGAGAGAGTAGTACCAAAGTGTAAGTTAAGACACAGGAAACCGCAGTTCCTTTTAGTACTTCACATTTCATGAAAGATCAGAGCCAGAAATAACGCAGCCCTGTAATTCACATCGAGGGTCTTAGGTTGACCACTCACAGGAAGTGTATGATAGTGTGAAGCCAACGAGGTACAACAGAAGTCTTGCTCTGCCTCTTCTGCATTACTTCCAGTGAATACCCATGTGCACATGCTTTCTAGTGACTGGTATCACTGTGTAAAGCTCATTTATCTGGTCTCAGCCTCACCTGTGTTATGTAATAAAATCCCTTATTCCTCGTAAGTGGTCTACACACCCATACCTCTTACCACCTCAGAAACTGTTCTTCTATAATTGCTTTGTTTCAGAGACTGAAGTTGACCCTTTACAGAGCAGGTCTAAACTTCTGTTGAAATTTCTGCATCAAGCCCAGAACCCATCTGTGGGATATAAAGCATTTTGAGGCTGAGCGCTAGGGTTTTAATCAAGATTTAAGTCATGGAGTCCTCATGCCCTCCCTGCAATTAGTCATCCTATTAAGCAATTATCCTCACTGTGGGGAGCTGGAACTCAATTTTTAGTCGGACTTAGCCTCACTTCAGGTGCCAACTGCTGTGTATTAGAATTTTCTCTTAGGCTACAGAGCCATCTAGCAGTAGACACAGCATGTTGTAGGCTCCGATAGCACACGAATCATCCTTCATATAAGCAAACTAAACATGAATTTTGCTACATACATTTTCCTGAAATAGCCTCATAAACATTTTCTAAACCTTTCCAGACCTCTCCCACCAATTATCCTTTTTGAAATGTAGGCAGCATAGAGTGGTGAAGTACCCAGGAATTTAATAAGGGGTTACAGCATTACTGACTGACTTGTTAATTACAGCGTTGCCTCCTCCTACCCAAACCAAGTGATTTTCAGAGCTGTGCATATTTTCATGTCAGAAGTTCCGAAAGTGCTACACAGTATCGAGTTCTCACTGTGCTTTACAATGCAATCATAGTATTCTGGATGGGATTTCAAAGACCTACCTGGAGTTTATGGGAGATATTTTATGGAAAATGTTTTATTGCCAAGAGGAACCCAAGCTAAACACAGCAACATCCTGTCTTTGCATTTGTACTGCAGGAAAGTGCACACCCTTCCCACAAGGACTCCTAGATACGGCTTCTTCTACCCATCAGCCTTTGTATAAACCACAGCACTGAAACACAGTGGCAGAGAATGACACGTCTCAGACCCAAGGCTTTCATCACCTAGCAGAAAGCATACTTCCTTTAGAGGTGGGATTACAATAGTAGAAGAGTAAGCACTGGAATAAAAAGAAAAAGGGAGAGGAAGAAATAAGCCAAGATCAAGAAAAGAGCTGAACCCTGGTACAGTGAGAACATGGTCAAATATTTATCTATTTTGTAGATGTACTTATCATTCAGACAAGGAACAGACACCAGTCTGATTTTATTCATAGTCATTGAATAAACTCATTCATATAGGTAAGCCCAGACTTCTGCAAGCGAGAATCTGGCCCTGGGCATTTTGGAAGCTTTCTCTCAGAGACAGACTTCTAACAATACATCAGCCCCAAGGCTGACACAGGCCTGATGTGAACCAGCAAAGCAGAGACCAATGCAGCTCTTCCCGTTCTGTACCCTCACTCATCCACCCCATGGTTCCTCGACTGCCAAAGACAACAAGAGCTGGCAGTGCTGCAAGAGGAGGATCAAGGGGCAGTGACAACAAAGTGAGTTCACTATGCCCCTTCTGGTAAATCCACTTGTGAGACAATCTCATTGGTCTGTATCTTTCAATATTGTTGCCTTCAGCAGTAGGCACTCTGTATTCTCAAATGCTGCCAGAAGGCCAAACTTGTAACAGGCATCTAAGCCACAACTCTGGGCTACTCTGACCTAATCTTTATTGCTTATTTTACCAAAGAAAGATTCTAGGCCTTCATTTTTAAAAGAAAAATACCAAACTGAAAATATGACAGAAGTGAACATTATGGTTGCAGGAAACAAAATACATATTTTTAATTTTTAAAATAATACAATGATGTTTATGATGCTCAGAAATAATTGAATTTTTTCCCTGATGGAGGGGATACTCTCGATTTTTATTTATTTCCACATACGCACTTTTTTTAACCTAATATTGCTACTTAAAACATATCTGAGCTCCAGCCCCTTTGGATATTTTTCCTCCACACTTATTAATTGAATAACATAAGCCCTTCAGATCACTAACAGGCCACAGGACCCAGGGATCACTTCTGCAACTGTGACTCATCTAACTGCACAGAATTCTTGCAAATACAGGCTACTGAATTTCCTTCTACACTGAAAGGAAAGAACCCACAGTTTATGCAGTTTATTACCTCTTCCCTCTAACACATCTTCGCTTATTGGGAGGAGCTCACATAACACAGAGGTTAGTATTTCCATAGTTCAGTGTCTTCTAAAGAAGAAAAGAACCCAACCTCCAGCTGTGTTTCTGAGAGGCAGCTCTGCCTGCCCCTGGGCGCAGCTCCCGGCTGAGCCCGCGATCCGCTGCACCATCCATCCATCCATCCCCCCCTCGCCTTTCCTGCTCTTTGCCTGGATGAGCAGTGTTGTTCTCCCAGCAAGAGCGATCAAGAGGCACCATCTAGTGGTACACAGGAAACCCGCTTTTACATTTCAGGCAAGGTTTCTGAGCCTTGGAAAAAGAGTTTATGCCGTATTCTAATTGCGCGCTCCCTAACCTCTTCCAGACAGGGCAGAAAACCGAATAGCATAGGCAGGACAGCCCTGCAGAAACAGCTACGATGAGCAGTGGGTTTTCAGAGTCCTAGACAGACTCTAGACTAAGCATAGCTGCATAAAAAACTTTACACTACGTGTTAGTACACAACACCCCTTATGGGGAGCAGAGCACACCCGGACATTGAGGCTTCCAGAGCTACAGATGGTGCTCCCAGACTCAAGATCTCACTTGTCAAGACAAGGGCTTGCAAAAAACAGGGTCCTTGTACCAAAGTCTGACAGATAACTTCGCTTTTTGACAATGTGGCCATCCAATGCAAAATGCAGTATAAGAACAATAAGACTTGGGGAGTTTTATAATGTCCACCCTTCCCTCAGCTTTCACCTTTCACAGGCACTTGGTACTCTTCTCTCTATCCTTCTCCAGGAAAGTAAAAAAACCCAGAAAATTTATGTATCACTTATTTACATATTACATTTTTACCTTACCTGAGACTTGGCATTTGCAGTCAGTCTTTAGCTACATACATGCAAACAAGCTATTCAGAGATAGGTTTCCTGTTGACCTAATGAGCTTCACTTATTACATAACACACAAATTCTTGTCCTGTGGTGAACAGAGGATTTTTTTGCTGTTCAGGAAAAGTAATGTGCTACCTTCACAAGCTTTTGGCTAGCAGTCCTTGCACAGCATTTGCTATAGTTATATATCACAGTGTAAGTTTTCAACCTTTCTTACCTTCCAGAAGCAAATCACAATGTCCATCCTTCACATTCATTTCAGCTCACCCTTCTCCAAGAAGACACCCAGCAAAGCAGCTTCCCTGGAAACTGCTAGTAGGTCAAAGCCCTTCAGCAGGCATTTGCTCAGTTTTTAACATATCTCTCCAAGCCTCAGTTCAGTCCTCTCCTCAAAGCATCTTAACTTTTCACAACATTGTATGCACCTTCAACATTTCTGCTGAACCAACATAACCTCTAACCAATTAGAGGTAGTGGCTGCTTGTTGGACTTTTAGAGACATCCACCACACCCATCATGTGAGTCAGCTGATTGATTGCCCAGGTGATAATAATATAGGCACAGGTGGGCTCAACACCCATTGGTGATGCTGTGAAGCAATTGCGTTTTAAGTGGGGAAAATGCCAGCATAGGAACTACATTGAGGGCTGTTTCTCTTCTGACATGGCTCAAAAGCAAAGAAATCAGTACCCCAGAATTTCCATATGGATAAGGTTAATTCTTTTGTCACAGGCCTGTAGTCACTCACTTTATTACATAAAAACTACTGCAGGTCCCAGTTGTATCCTTCAAACACTTTGCAGCCCAAATTACTTCTCACCCACTCCAAGAAAGATGGCTAATTAAGTGACAACTCATGCTACAGGAGGTAGCACTTACCCATGACTTCACCAGGCTTTTCACAGGAGTAAGAACCCCCCATCTTTTACAAAAAAGAGTATTCCAAGGTGCATTATCAAACCCTGAGAACAGTTTTGCTGCTGGGCTGCAGCTGCCATCATGTCAGCAAAGGGGTGCATGAAGTTGTGGGTAGTCTCCAAAATGGGGACGGGATTTCAATTTCACTGTTATCTATCACAGACTTGCACTGGCTCGTAAGAGCTATAAATTAAAAAAGACTATGAAAGAGCTGTGATAGTAGTAGCAGGAGCAGCGTTATTAACTGATACTTTCTCTGTGGTCTGGTTATGACACAGATGGAGTATCTCTTAGAATTAATAAAAGGCAAACAACACAAAGGTCCTCAGTGCAAGGCGATGGAACAAGTTTCATCAGCTGTTTTTCTTGTATTTCACTTTTGTGTTTGTTTTTCTTCTCCTGAATGAAGAAACTTCACAGGTCAAGAAGGACTGTGCATTGAAGTAAAATGTTTAGATGAACACAGGTCTTTGCATCCTCAAACAATAGCCTGTTCCTCAGATGATGAAACCACTTTGTTTTTTCCCTGATACCCTTTTGTTTCAACTTGCACGTACCAAAGCTTATCACACAATGGTTGCTGGCAGAGCAATGAAGGAAATGGAACAAATGCACCCTTAGTACAGCTGCATGAATTTCAATACACGTTGAAATTGTATTTGTACTGGTATACATATGCAGTAATTCCAGCAAATTTTTTTGTTGTAGCCATTATCAGATAAACTGTGTTAATATCCTTAAGAGGCTGGGCAAGCAGTGGAGAGAAAAAAAAAAGACGTCTGAGGACAATCTGTTTGGATGTCATAAGGCATTAGGGAGCTGGCAAACTAGTTTGTTGGCGAGAGAAAGTTGGTGGATTCTGGGAAAGGCAGAATCGCTTGGTAAGAAGCACTGATTAGAAAAAGCCACTCAGCCACCTCTGTGGCTGTGGAGGTCCTATAACATGGCAAAGCAGCAAGGAGAAGACTCGGCATCTGCAGAGAGGTTACTGAAGAAGGTTGTTCCCACTTCCTGGGACAGCAGGAGAAAGCCAGAAAAGTCACCCCACCTCCAATCACTGTTGGGTGGGCTGGGGCTCTTTAACCTGTCTGGGGCTCCCCCCTCGTGCTGGAAATCTGAAGTAAACTTGTGTTTTCAGCAGAATCCCACCACTGTAAAACTAGAAAGAGAGGTGTATCAGCCCTGCAAGTAGATGGCTACAGTGAACTTAATTCTGGATACTCCCAGACGAACCATGACAGGTGGAAGAGTCTGTCTGTGCCCAGTACTGGGGGATGGGTAATCCAAAATTGGTTTTAATGCATATATTAAGATAATTCAGCCCTGGACAGAAAAAAAAATAGGTCCTCCAGGAAAATAAGGATCAAAGATAAAGTGGGATTACTAAATCCTCCTGGATTACAAGGGAGCCCAGGTGAAATTTTATCCTGTCAGAAATACGCATTTGTGGCAAAACTGGGAAAAAACAGTTTATCTTTTTTCTACATGTGCCAGACAGCAATATCTGTGCTTTGAACCTCCATAATGTAGCCTTAAGCTTCATAGTCATGGACCTTATCTTAAATTTTACCAAGAAAAAAAAAAGCTTTAAAAATTGCTTTTATTTTTCTCTCTCCACTATTTTTTTCCTGCCATTCAGAGCACTCCACACAACAGCCTTGTTAGTTCTGATTGCATTTGCCTTTATAGCTGTGGATGTTTTACATATAAGCCTTCTTAAGCAGAAGAAAACATATCGCTCTATAATTACATAACCCTGCACAATACTGGAAACAATAAAGTTTTTGCACTATTTGTTTACTTCTGGTGTTTTCATAATATCCAAGGACAATGAAGTCCAGCTTCTTTCGGTAATGCCTGAGCCTGGAAAAGGGTTAAGAGTTTTCTGCTAGGTGCTTGACTCTCTTTGCCTCTCAGCACAGGGCTGAGCTGGTTTTGCATATGTCTGTGAGTGTTCTCTGTCACTTTTCCCTCATCAGTGGTTTACCCTTCTTGTGGCACTGACATCTTGCACAGTTAGCTACAGCACAGTTACTCTGGCCCTTACTCTCCATACAAAGACTGACTGACTATACTGTCTCTCCAAAGACAGTATACATCCCGTAGACAAATTTATTTACGGAATATAAATACAATCAGAATCTCCTCATCTGTAGTTATAGATATATTTTTTCATTTCGGCGTCCGCTACAGATACTGCACTAGAAACACTCTCTCAGGTTAATCAGATTTTGGTCAAGAAACATTCCAAATGCAATGAACTATCAGACTAATACTACAGCTACACTTTGGCATGCTTCAAGTCAGACTGGCCCCCATACTAGAACCTGTCAGAAGCACTGCAGTGAATGCCATTTTGGTCAGCAAGTGCGGGATTACAGTGCGGTTAGAGCGGAAGGAGGACAGAGATCCCGGGTGGTGCCAGTGTGAGAGCTGAGCCCAGCGACTGGGTCCAAACTGCAGACAAGAGGAAGCCAGGCTATAGGGTGGGAGCCTATGGCTCTGTCCTTGGCTTCTCGACAGCACTAATATGGGTCTCATCTCAGCACTAACAGGGTTCATGTGTCTGGACTATGGTTATGCTGGAAACTCTCTTTTAGTATTAAACAGTGGTAAAAAGCAGGAGCATTTCAGTAACTCTGAGTATCAACAATAATATAAAGATTTACAGGGGTGTATATTTAAACACAGACTGAAAAAAAAAAAAAAGAAAAGCTGCAAATGTTTCTTTAGGATGGGTAAAGTACAGTTCCAGCATTACCTCCTCTACTCTTTTCCTTCAAAACCATTGAAATAGTTTGGAGTATATTCAGCCAGAGGCAGACACCCACCATGGAAAACAGCAGCTTAAACAATCTGTTGACATTGAAAGCAACAGAAGACACGCAGATAAGAATGTCAAGAAACCTTAACTATAGCTGTTCCTTCCTGTACAGCCTATAATTAGATACCAGGGTAGTACCTTATACATACTTAAGATACGAGCCAGAATACTTTTTGCTTATTTTTCCGTCTCTGCATTCCCATCTGTGCTCTTTGTGTTGTCGCTTACCAGCTTTCTGATAAAGCAATATATCTGTGGCTGGTATTTGCTAGGAACCATTGCAAAAGATGTTTGCTACAAAACAAAATGCTATTAATTTTTTTCTCTGAGTAAGTGCTGGGCACGGTACAGTTTAATTTCCTGCCTCTCCACTTTCCTGACATCTCTTGTTAACCTCAATTTAATTTTTCACCTCAGCCTGTAAGAGAGCTTTACAAACCACAGTGTCATTTCAACACTTATTTTTCATTCTGATGCCTGATTTGTGAAAACATCAAATTAGGTATTCTACTTTTTTTTTTAAAAAAAGACCCTTTTTTAGATGCCTAAGCACACTCTGAGAAGCTTGACTTCAAGTATCCATTTTTTGGATACTATGGCCCTAGCAAAGTGCTCCTCAGAATCTTATGTCTGGGTGATGATTGTGGCCTTTTTTGGAAGGCAAGAAGCACAGCCAGTATTTCAGGGCATGTTTTCAGTCCCACTCTTTAAACCCTTGCTAGGAAAGACCCAGGATGTGTGTGCTGGCAAAGGTGGTTCCTGTGCACACCCCACATGGCCCCTGGCACTGCGTTTACAGATGAGAACAAAAGGAGAGTCTGGCTGAATAGTCCTTGTGACTGCTTATCCCCAGCTAGGATGCTGGACTGGAAGTGCCCTAGGGAGTCAATACAAGAAGTGACATATTACCAAGGTTGTGAGAGTAAAATGGCTTCAAGACTCACAGACCACTGCTCGGGAAAGCAGAGGGAGAGCTGTGGTGGCCAGGTGAGCTTAGGCACATTTCAGTCTTTGCTCTCTGTCCATGTCAGCTTGGCCAAATCCAACCCAAGGAGTTATTTAATTTAGTCTGAGGTACAGGGTCATGGTGCCATTCCCAAATGAAAACTTTTGCTCAGCTCCTATGGTAAATTGGGTTTTTTTTACACTTGAATTGCAGTGCAAGCACATGCCTCCTGCTATACCTGGTGACAGGGCACTAAGCCACGCTCCTTCACTTTGCTTGTGTGTGGCAAAGTACTGGATCTACATTGTCACACAAACCAGGGATGGCTTTTATCTGTCATTCATGATCCTAATAAAAGATGAGCTTGTTAATTTCAGGTACACTTAACAGTCAAGGGGCAAACTCAACCTATCTGTCAGCCTTCCTAGCAAAAATTGTGTTGTTTCCTCTAGATGACTTAACTTTGCTAAACCAAACCCATCTGTTAACTATCAAAGTTTCCCTACTGGCTACATGCATCTAATGAATTACTAAATGTGACCATATTGGTAACTTTAATTTCTTTAACTACTGGACAAAGCTAAAAGAAGTGTGGAATTTAATGCAGATGCTCATGAAGTATCACAGAATAGAAATATATTGGGTTGCATACTCATATGAAAGGAAAAAAGAACGTATTTTAGTGTCTACTACAGATTTTAGTTGAATTGGGGATGACAAATTTGGAAAGGCCTGAAACAGAGGTCTGTTATTTCCTGCTGTCTCATTTTAATGATTTTTTTGTACATGTTACTAAAGGTTCTTATTCTCCTCACATAAAATCCTTAATGTATTTGCAATTGTGTATTCTCTAGCCATTTCTTTATTATATCAGTTTCTCTTTCCCAGGATTAGTTTGGGTGAAGGATGTGAAATATTGTTAATTACCAGCTTTTAGTGCTAAAACTGCATCCAGCATTTTCTTGGGAACATTTCCAACTGAAGGCCATTCTGCATGCATTAATGATGAGGAGAGGTTACAGGTTTTAAGTAAGTAACTGCATTGTCCACTTCGATCATTACTGAGGGCTGTCCTGGTGAAAGTGCCTGAGGCACCTCCAACAGGCATGGGATGAGCCTAGCTCCCCTCCTGCCCCTGTAGCACTCCTGCAAGGATGCTTTAGATGGTGATGTGGAGGACTTTTACCACCTTAAGAGCTCTACTGTGAACTCCATACAGGACAAGAGAGTTTTGTCTCCTTACCATGTGACATTGGCACTGAAGGTGCTTACATGCATCCCCTGCTGTTTATCTTCCATTGCCAACCACACAATCCTTTCCCATTTGGGTGATTTTCCCTTCCTCTTCCCCCTTTCCCACTCTGCAGATAGTTGATTGCTCCCTCTATTGCCTTAACAACAAGCAGCTTAGCCACACTGAATAGCACATGCTGGAGGTCACAATCCTCCATTTGAGAGGGGAAAACCCCAGACACTTGGTGTTTTCACAGGCACTTCATTATAATATACAATGGGAGAGATCAGTGCTAGTAACCTTCTTTCAACTCATTATCAAATACGGCTTCCAGGGACACATGCATGTACTTAGCTGTATAGCGATGGAAAGAATTTCCCATAAGGGAAATAACGGTCTGTGCTAGAAGGAACGGGATCTTCTGCAAGTTCCTGCCACAGATGTGTACACACATTGGTTTATCATTCCTGTATAGTCTTCTCCTAATCATCATGCTGTAGCCATCTTTCACATCCATAAGGGGGTAGGTTAGCAGGAAATTGCAGGTGTGTCAAGTATCCTGCAGAAAGTGAAGGAAGAGATGAATAGGGAAGCATCTCAATAACCAAGAGTTACTCTAAGAATGACTTCCCAGCGGATCCCTTTTGTTCATCGCAACCCTGACCCAGGAACTAAGTCCCATTACCTTGCTCTCTGTTCTCCCTATGTCGCTGCCCAGAAAGGTGACTTAGGATTATTGCCATGCTCTCTTTCTGTCTCACATAAAAGATTGATCAAGTGAATTGATTGAATAGAAGTGCACCAACCAAAAGAAAGGGAATGGGTAGATGATACTGTGCCTTCTGAGATGTCCATAATACCCTGCAGACCCTCACACATGCCCAAACTGGAAAATGATAAAAGTTAAAGATCCAAGAAGAGAACTCTGCAATGCCCCACTATCCTGCAAAGGGATAAACTGGCCTGGATGTCTTGTAGCTCTTCCACCTCCCTCATTTACCACTGTTGGGTTGGTTGCTATCTCTGTTGAGGGTGCATCACGTGGGCAAGCATCTTACCAGATGCAAGCTCCCCAAGTGTCCCCATACTCAGGGTGCAGGAGTCAATTCAGCTGATGTACCAACCTGGGTGTCTGAAGAGGTGCAAGAGTTGCAGCTGCTGAGGTGGGATAGCCATGTGATGAGGTGCCCCTAATTAGTGGATGGTGGAGCTTGAGGATGTGTACCAGGCCTGTCTGGTAGCTGCCTTCACTCAGGGTTTGCTGCAGTATCATCCTGCTCCTCTCCATTGTTGGAGAAGGCAGTGCTCTGCCCATACATCCTTGTTTCTGACAAGATCCTTCGTGTCCTGGCAGAAATCACTAAGGTCTCCTTACTTGCAGCCGCTGTCCCTATAGGCCCTGGACACACTGAGCCTTTGGTTGGCTTGCCTTCTTCCTCCTTGAGGCTGCCAGAAGCAGCAGTGATGATGCTGCAGAGCAAGCGTGTGACAGGGCTGATCCTGAGATGAGTGCTGGGTTGTGAGCAGGCTGAGGAGAAAGGCCCCCAGCAACCTCAATACAACTGTGGTCAGGCTCTTTCTTCTGAAAGCCTTTGGTCTTCTAGCAACTCACTTTGCCTAGTGTAGGTTTGGTAAAGAGCATTTAATGAATCGATCAGGTGGTACTACTTGTTGGCTGAAGGCTATTAGATGAGACAAGATGATACAGTCCTATAGTTATGTGGACACTTCTTTTTCAGTGTCTGAGTCATAAAATCATTTTATCTCTGTGCCAGGTCTCTTACAGAGCTGGTACAGGGGAAAATGCTAAAAGACATCTGAAAAAGTCACTGCACCTAGTAAAGACTGTGGTGCTGTTTTGGAGCAAGAGCAGAGAACAGCAGGAGCTAGCATAATATTCAGTTCACAACCTGCTAAAAAGCCAGTGAACATGAAGAAGATCTGACTGAGCATGCTCCCTTTTAATGTGACCTGGTGCAATGTTTAAAGCTCAGAGAAGCACACCATGACATTGAAGATGGGTATTTCCCCACCAG
The DNA here is from genome assembly GCA_013389965.1 of Todus mexicanus. NCBI lineage: Eukaryota > Metazoa > Chordata > Aves > Coraciiformes > Todidae > Todus > Todus mexicanus. The sequence goes on from WEIS01064620.1 coordinate 13,158, forward strand.
CCATAACAGTACAGAAAATTCCACCAGCAGCTTTACTAAGTCAACAGATAAGTGCACACACTGTGTCATAAGCTTTCATCTAACACTAAAACCCAAAAAATATCTAAAGCAAGTGTTCTGTGCTGAGAGACAACAGTTGCTGCCTCCCATTTCTAAGAAAATGAAAGGATGTTTAAGGCTACTTCACTACTAACATTTGACAAAAGAAACCTGCAGCCAGGCCCCAGCCCAAGTACTCTGGATGGTAGCACTGTTGAGTTTGGAAGGTGTCTCTGGAGATGGTTGTGTTCAGTCCTCCTGCTCATACTGGAGTCACCTAGAGCAGAAAAGTTGCTCAGGGCTATGCTTGGTTGGGTTTCAAGTATCTCAAAGGCTAGAGACTCTACAACCCCCCTGGGTAATCTGTTCTACTGGTCAACCACCCTCACAATAAAAGAAATAGAGTAGAGTAGAGTAGAGTAGAGTAGAGTAGAGTAGAGTAGTATAGCTCAGTTGGAAGGGACCTACAATGATCATGCTGTCCAACTGCCTGACCACTTCAGGGCTAACCAAAAGTTAAAGCATGTTACTAAGGACATTGTCCAAATGGCTCTTAAACACTGACAAACGCCTTTCTAGGAAGCCTGTTTCAATGTTTGGTTACCCTCATGGTAAAGAAATGTTTCTTAATGTCACTGTTCCCTCAGCTATGGTACTCCAACTCAGAGGACCAGGCACTCCCAAGATCTATCAGTATTATTAGAGAGAAAAAAAAAGTGCGCATTGAATGCCTCTGCTTTTTCTTCATCCCTATTTATCCCTTCTCTTCCTAGTCATTCTTAATCCTCAGGAGTGCCCTGGCTAAATGAATTACCCTGGTGGTGTCACAGTTCTCCCATCACAAAACAGAGGTGGGAATGTTTCTTCTGAGTATGACTGCAAGTGGAGAGGCATGTTGTGAACCACCCAGACACTGGAACAATGGCAGGGGGTGGGCCATGCTCCTGACATAATAGATGCTGATGTGCCTGCTGTAATGGTGCTGCCCCTAGGAGCTGCTGGATACAACCAGAATAAGTTCTGATGACACCTCCTGGCATGCTGTATCTGTGACACAGCTTTTGTTGGAGCACCTTCAACAGGCTTTGGGCATGATTATTTTGATGAAATAGATTCATACATCATGTTTCTCCTGGAATTTAATTGACATAAGGGAACAGAACAGAACATGGTAAAAATCTGTGCTGCAGAACGACTCAAAGATATATGAGGCCTACTTACGAGCCCAGGTGAAAAATGGGAGAATAATGGCACCTATTTTGCAAAGTATTTGACTTATGGACCTATAACTCTTAAATCTTGGCAAATGTGCTCCAGACTGAATTGGAAATATGAGAAATTTACTGCACACTAAGCATTCTTACCCTAATGAAAGCAGGAGGGCTTCCCACACTTCCTTTTTCCCCCTTCTGCCATTCATCACCAAGTGGAGAAAAGTCAGAAGCTCCAAAGCACACAGGTAGAAATATGATCTTGACACCAGGTTTTACACCTCAATCTACCTCTTATTTCAGCACAGGCTGCTTTACAGCATCAGCCTATCCATCAGTCCAATTCACATGATGGAAGAGGCAAAGAGGATGGAAGAGACAGGATGTCAAGAAAGGTCTGTTTCCTAAGACATGTCAGGGAGGAGTGATCTTCACAAACTGGTTTGTAACTCTGGAGCAGGGCCACTGCTGTTTCGGGGCTGAGGTGACACATACTCCTATTATTCATGCTAGACAAAACTATAGGACACGCAGCCCAGCTCCTTTTGCTGCTGCTGTTACTGCCACTAGCTCCTCAGAGTGGCTTCAAACACTGGTGCCCAACCAAGCTGTCTGGGTCTAGAGAGAAAACAATCAAGGAAGATGGTCTGGAAAAGCTCTGTGAAGGCATTTAGAGATGGAAACACTATAGATGCCTCTTAGGAAAAAGGAACCAGAAAAGCTAATATGTGAGGCCATAGGGAGAGGAATAGAGTGAAAAGGTGAGTGAGTGAGTGAGTGAGTGAGTGAGTGAGTGAGTGAGTGCAGGCAGTGANTGAGTGAGTGAGTGAGTGAGTGCAGGCAGTGAAGATTTGTTTGCTCAGAATTCATGAAGTATTTTGCCTGTTCAGAGCTAAAGGACTATAAAGTTTCAGTCTGGACTTGTTTTTAATGCTTATTATTTCTTGCCTTGGAAGAAGAGGCCTTTATAGCTTGACAGAGGAAATAAAGCAGTCTACTAGAAAACAAGCGAGACATGAATTGTGATAAGAACAAGGGGAGATCTGTTTACCAGTCAGGGTGAAAACACAAGTAATTAGCTTACCAACAGACAGAGACTGCTCTATCAAAAGGCAACATGATGCACAGAAGACCTTTATTGTTGGACACCTAAGGAACTATTCCAAAGAGATCAAATTTAAACTCAGCTAACAAGAATTTAATGACGCTCTGTCATT
>WEIS01064626.1:0-11988 GCA_013389965.1 Todus mexicanus
TCTAATCCCTGACATTCTGTGAACCCCTCCAGACAGACGGACTCGTATCCCCTCTTTACAGCAAACTCAGCCAAACATTCATACTTAAGACAAACATCCATCCTTCCAGGCATCCCTATACAGGCTTTCCTTAAGAGGGTTCTGGTGCTCATCCAAAACCCAACCCACCAAAGCAATGGGCTTTTCCGACACCTTTGTATCAGAGGACCTTCATTCCAGCCCAGCATCACTGCCACTTCATTAAGCAGACAACAGAGGTGCCAAGAAATTGGTGTCCTGCCTCAGAACTCCAGTTTGTTGTCACCACCTCAACGTGAGTCATTTCGTATTATTTCCACACGTCTCCAGTGTGTAAATCTGGGATATGGGCCGTAAACATAATTCACAAAGCAAGCTGAAGCTGCACCAATCAAGTATTTTTCTCCCTCGTTTATACACTTGACACACCAAATACATAAAACATCTTGTACGGGAATCTCTTCCTCTGAGGACAGACCCACTCCAGAGAATAAGCTCATTTTCTTTATGTCACAGGAATGAAAATTAACACTGGATGAGAATCTACTGTGGATCCATTTATAGTGATTTATTGACGCAAAGGACACTACTTTCCAAATGTATTTGGTGTAACCCACCTGAGAGTCTGACCATCTGCTTAATGATGATTTTTTTCTAATAGATTTCATAATGTTGCTGCACTTGGTCTGTTGATACTAATAATAAATCATAGAATAATGGAACGGTTTGGGTTGGAAGGGAACTTAAAGGTCACCTAGTTCCAGCCCCCCTTTCCATCTCACCTTGCACTAGAGCAGGTTGCTCAGAGCTCCATTCAACCTGACCTGGAATTTTTCCAGGGATGGGGCATCTACCACCTCCCTGGTCAACTTGGGCCAGGGTCTCACCACCCTCGCAGTGAAGAATTTCTTTCTTCTATCTACCCTTATCTTATACTTCATTAAAAAAGGGAAAATAAGTCCAACTGCAAAACAATGTAAAGATTTCCTGATCAAACCTCTGCAGCATATCCTCTAATGCTACAAATTGGCACGAAGCAACTTACACGGGGCAAGAATCCGGTGAGCTATTTAGAAATGAACGACCATAATTCCACAGCATCTGAAATCATTTTTCTCGAAGAGCTCAAGCAATCAGAGTTCAACAGATTGAAACGAGTATCTTACTGGCATGATGCTGCAAGATAAAAAAGTACGCTGGCCATTTTCCAACAAGGAACTTGAGCATGTGCTTATCTTTAAGCTTACGAGCGGTCACACTGAAGTCCCATGCTTCATGCCTGAAATTAAACATTAGCTCAAGTATTTGGCTGGATCGGGGCCAATGCAATTTTAAAAGCGTCAACTCCAAAAGCAGGGATTGTTTTGGAACAGTTACTCAGGTGCATCTACTATGGGCTCTGCTGACAGTCGCAGGGAGGGATGCAAGCCCTGGTACCTTTCTGCCTTCCGGGGCCTGACAGTCTCTCATTTAAGCCACGGTATAAATTCGAGCAGATTCAGGACTATGTGAGTTTATGCTGGTTAAAATACCAGCTGGTTTGCCACTTGCCACTATGAACAAGCCCCGGTTGGTTGCCTCCATCCCACACACGCCTGAATGGGAGGGAATCCTCGACTGCAGAGATGTTTGCAGAGCAGGACAGAGATCTTGCTGAGTACCCAGCAAACATTAGCCAGTCGTTAGATATTCTGGATGTGTAGAGAAGCCTCGACATCCATCATGCCAATCACCCACAAGAAAACAGTGAGAACCACAGCTTCCTAGAAATCAGGGGAAAGGAGCTGAAAGTATTATTTTTGTTATTTTCCTCTTTTTTTAGCTTGACGTTCTAATAAAGGGAATGTTTTCCAGTTAATAAATGCCTTTGAAGATTAGTAAGAGAATTTGAAACGAACCTTATGCGATGTTTGCAAGATGTAGCGTATGTATAACCTTTATCCAAAATCAAAACAGAGGAAACCCTGAAAATCTGGCATAAAGTTTTGTCAATAAGTCAGTATTTTGCAGCATTAACCTGCGGCTTCAGCCCTTAAAGTAAATCAGAGACAGAAAGTAGAGATGAAAATCAGGAAGAATGAGAGTTCCAAAATTAAACTGTTCTATTTCACATGTGAAATTCAGTATAAAATACTTCCCTATAAATAGTTGTCAATAAACACAACTGCTGCAAATGTATTTGGTAAACGTTGAGGTCAAAGGCCTCAACTGTTTATTGCCTTGTAAACTCAAAGGCAAGTAAATTTATTGCCTGAACGAGTTTCAGAGTATTGGCCATCATAAAAACTCTGCATCCAAGGTACAAAATAGCCCATCAGCCAGAGCCCCAGCTATTCCACATGGAACTCAGGGGCCACCGCGTGCGTCGTAACTCAAGAGCCTCAGAAAGGGTATTGTTGCGACGCTGACTGTAAACTGCCATGGCTTAGCGTTGAACCGCTTGTCNTGTTACTGTCCTGCAGAGTTAGAGCTCAAGAACTGAATGTGTTCAGTGTCCTTCCTCCCGTGTTGCTTTTTCAAGTGCTGTGTGATTATTAATTAACGTAAATCAACAGAGAACAGGTACGAATCTGTACTAAGTGGTTCAAGAGAAAATTCTGAGCGCAAGCTACTATGGCATAAAATACGACACAATCTGACTTTGTAATCTAGACTGTCAGCTCCTCAGGGCAAGGCTGATGTTTTTCTCTCTGTATCATGGAACACGCAGCCAGTGCTAGAAACTTTGGGGAGAAGTCCAATTTTTTCTCCTCTTCAGTTGTGCGATCAAAAGGGAACTGTCCGGCTGCCCAAAACTGTGCTTGCCAATTGAAATGGAACTGCAGCCCGCCTTTGCTTTTTGAGGCCGTTCTTGAGCAGCTGATAGCATCTGCAGATAAAGTTTTGCAGAGTGTTATTTGAGAACAAAACCGCTGTCAGAGAATGAAGCACCTGACTGCATCTGCCAGTCAGCAGCTTGACATCGACACACTTCAGCTGCGAACGTACACACAGAGATAAGCTGTAGCAATACGTGCACACATACGGTACCCCACACGGAGAAGAAACCCATCAGAAGTGAAACACAAACAGCCCCACACAGAGAAGAAACCCATCAGAACTGAAACACAAACAGCAGCCGCGCTTAAAAAATCAAATCAAATCCACTTCTGCAGATGCGTAAGCTCAAGCAAATCGGAGATGCAAATACAAAATGTTCAGGAACATGCATGGGACATCCATTTTCTACAGAACTATGGCACCAGAGAAGTAAGGCGTGTAGATTTTTGTTTTCACTCCGGACAGATCTAGCTGTTTTCCAATATTGTTCCCATCCAAGAAAACTGTCTCTATGCTCCTCGAGCCACTCTTCTGAAATGTTATATGATAAAAACCGCTGCTCCACCTGAGACATCAACTCCAGTGAATTCTATGTGCTGCACAACCTAAGTTGAAGGTACAAACACCTTGTGAAAGTCAGCAATCCAACATTTAAAATGAAAGGGACCATGCAAGGTGCTGTCACGGTGACCATCTTTTCCTATTTGTAGTTTTACAAATACACAATTAATGCAAAACACTTGTCCATAGCATAGGACGAGTATAATAAGGTAACATAGCTAGGTATGAGTGGGCAAATCAGAACATATAACACTTTTTCCCATCTTCCCAGGACAGTTTTTATCTTGTGATGCTGATATACAGGAGGCCAAACGCAGAACACTTATGACTGAACCCTTCACTAAAGGAAACTATCCCCAGCTCCAAGAAATTCAGTAGGAGCTCTGCATCTCTCTTGTCACAAGGAAATGAAAATGGAAGAGACATCTCCAAGAGTTAGCTAGCAGCCTGTCTTCCTGTCTTCAATCCTATCTTCTGTCACATCTATAGGATGCAACGGAAGCAGTTCCATAGGTTTCCTGTTCTTCCTTCTAAAACACGTGGCTCTTTTCCACACCAGGACTTCTTACCATCCCCACTGCTGACCCTTTATCTCTTACAGGCACTGACTGCTTGGGGAAAGGCTAAGACAGCAGCACCTCCCTCTTTAGTATCACCTAACCAAGGTATTACCCAGCACACAACATATTTAGGGGGTTCTACAGCAGAGGCAAAGCCCCAGGGCAGTGCATTGTCCCAGTCCACAACACAGATAGATCCAGCCTTGAACCCTAACTCCTCACTGTTCTCCACCACAAGCGCATAACACATCTCTCTGCCCTCACCTTCCCTAAAGGAGAGTAACAACCCCACACTAAACAGACTTCTAGTTTGTTATGAAAAGAGGGTTTAAAAAACCAACACAAAACACACGCATTTTTTTCATCCTGGATGAAATTCCCCTTTAATTTGGCTGTGTTGTCCAGCAAATACCAAGCTACTCTCTCGAAGAAGTGTAGAGTACACCAAGCTTGTGCTTGGTATGTGATGCCAAATGAAAAATTAGTGCCTCAACATCAATCTCTTCGTTCAACTCATGAGCCAAAAATAGAAGCTGATGGGAATCAAATCAGAACAAAGACAATAGTTATAGTAGTTCCGCTATGGTTAATGGGACTACTCAGTCAAACGGTCAAGGTGAAGGAAAAATAGAGCCCAAATCACCACGGGGAGAAAACAAGCCAAGCAATAATAATGCACAAGTATTAAACATTAACCACTCTCAGGTACTTCTCTCCTGTAAGTCTGTTTAGTAACTGTGGAGTAACAAACAAGCGATATCACATCACGCACCCAGCACACTCTCACTCAAGAAACAACGCGTGAACTTTTCTCGGCATAAGTCGGGATATGAATGGGGCACCGTAGCTTAGCCATTCTCCTAAATGTTTATAGGATGGAAATAAGATCTTAATATAACTAGAGGAGCCACAGGAGGGACACTTTAAAGGCTGCACTACCGTGTGTGTCAATAGCAAGGGCTCAGCAACATCTGGTTTAATTCATTTTTTGAGCTGTTTACTAACTGGAGACTAGGTGTTATTTCCTCTTCGAGATGGGAAATGCCTTTAATTGATGCCGGTGCATCTCCCTCGTGCCAAATGGGCACTCACGAGACACTACGAAAATCAGTTAAGTACTTGTGGTAGAAACAGGGGCTGGGACTTGCCTGTGGTGTCTCTTTAGACTTCAGGCCCTTGGAACAAAGGCTCTCTCTTGCTGTGCACCTCAGAGGAATGTTTAGTCCTACAAAGCCTGAATTCGGGAAAGGCTTCTCACTGTTTCTGGAACAGAAATGTGTGAGAAGATTGCTGGTTCCAAAATCTATACCCTCCTTTGAACAAAGGAAATGTACCACCTCTGCATCGCATTCTCCAAAATATCTTCCAGGACAAGGTAGAGCCTTTAAGGAACTCTACCCACCAATTATTTGTAGAAAGGCAATTTAAAAAATAATCACCCCTTGGTTCAACTGTTTTGGGGAGACCTTTTGATCACTTGGACCCAGTTTGTCTTCCAAAAATTAAACACAAATAATTTTTCCGAAGAAACTGTTGGGTTAGGGTTTTTTTTTTCGCACCCACGGTTGGCTTTGCGATCACAAAAAGCGAAAGCAGAAACAGTTTGAGGCCGTTAGAGGAAAAAAAAAAAATCAAACTTTCCTCAGATCATCCGTATCAGCAAACAAGTGAAAGCGCAGCTGCAGCTGGGCTGCATCGATAGGCTCTTTGTGCATTCGCACAAGACATCAAACCGCATTAAGAGCCGCAGGAACGTGCCAGAAAAAGGTCATTTGAAAATCATTATGCGTTCGTTTCGAAGAGTAACACCTCGAGGCCCCCGCTGCGAACGCGGCTGCACTGCAGCCATTTCCTTTCATGTCCGAAATGTTTCTTTGGAAGTTTGGCATGAGAATCCCACTAATATTTCTGGGAAGAAAAATTTCAGATTCCGCAGCAGGTCCTTGAAAGCAGCCGTGTAACGCAAGGTTTTGGATTTTTATCATTTGCGACCCAACTTCAACTTCTTTGCCTTACATCACAATGAAGTTCCTTCGAAGCTAATTTCAGACCCATCCCAAGAGAGCGTTTGTCCGTCCCGTGAAAACCAGTATTTAATATAACACGATTACACACACACGCTAGTGCAGTCGGATGCCCGACTGGAACCGCAGCGTTAAGACAGGTCAGGCTGAAGGTGCACTGGTGGGGCTTGGCAGGGAACCTGCTTTTAGTGCTTTTGGCTCTAGTTGAGAACATCAGTTTCTCGTTGGTGAGTTCTGAAAACAAAATCCTTTCCAAAGGAGAAGAAAAAAAAAGAAGAAGAAATAAAAAGAAATCCCTTCACAAATTCTGCTTCGGGCAATTGTGTATCGGTGTCATAACTTAAAACCAACAAACCGTACGAAGGAGGTGAATCAAAGTTAAACACATCTGTGGACGTTACGTTCTTTGATTCTATTTCTTACACCTACTTTTCCAAAGAGCCTCCTGACGCAACGGCCTCAGCTGGCAGGAGCATTTTATTCAAGTTCTCCAGTCCGTGCTTCTCTCCGCAGGTATTAACTCCCCCTGGGGAATGCAGGCACAGAGGTAATAAACATATTCGTTTCATTACAACATCTTAAAAAATGTAAAAATTCTAAAAAAACCAACTGTAAGCTGACCTCCAGCCAAAGTACACATTAATTATACAGCTTAAGTCAGGCGGATGCTCAAGGAAAAGAGAGATAATGTTACACCCAGCTGGATACTTTGTAGTTAGCACAAATGTAATATAAAGCGTACCAGAGTTTGTCAAGTGTCTGTCTGGATTTTCAGTTTTCATTAGGGCTATAATTAAAACCACATTTTCAGCTATATTACCTATAACAAGAAAGGAATGAGAAATGAGGTTGTCAAGGTCAGTCTCTCTCTGCTCTTTGCGCTGAGTATCTGCAGGCCACGAGTTGTTGAATTTGGTGTAAACCAGAGGAATAGGCTGGAATGTCACGTTACAACCAAAGCTTTGTGGCTGAAAAGACAAACTGATGAGGTCACTTCCTTTTAATCACCAAGGGAGAGTATTTATCAACAGTCACATAAGTCAGGAAGACAGGCAGGCAGATGACGGACAGACTGACAGACAGATGGAAATACAAACACCCCAAACACAGCTACGACGGAGCTGATGCACACACACATTCCTTTCCAGAAAGCTGCGCTCGATCTTACGCTGTCACAGTCCTGCCCGTTTACAAAGGACACCACGGCAAACGCTTTTTATGCCCTTTCTGTGCCTCGTCACGGAGGACACAGCAAAGATTAGGAAAATACGAACGATGGATAACTTGGATGGGAAGAAGTTCAGAAGGTTTAGAGACAGATTCGTATTTTTAACACTTTGCAGAGTTCACAAGTTTGCTTCAGACCCACATGGCAAAGTGAGCAGGTAGCAGAGGGATGTACTGTTCCCATCGTTATAGGGGGTGCCTTCGCTAGAGATCGGGGGTGAAAAGCAGCACAGCTTCAGTGAACTCAGCAGAGGTCAACATCTTACTAAGGACCTGACCCCCAAAATATCAGTATTAAAAATGCCATTTTTTTTCTTCTCATATTCAAGTACTTGAGGCAACCAAGGCATCAGAGAATGCAAATGGGATTCCCTAGATAAGATGCGGTCTAGAAAGCAAATACGGTTTTAGCCTTCAGAAGAACCCAGAAAAAAAAAAAACACACAAAAAAAAAAACCCCAAACAAAAAGCAAAGCAGTTGATCAGCCATGTTGAATATAAATGACAGTTTATTTGTGGTACTCAAAAGGGATTCTAGCTTCATTTAACAAAAAAACCCAACCTGCTACGAAGGAGATGAGTGAAGTATTACGACACTGAAAGACTTAAAAAACGATACCCCAAGAGATAACGTTCGGAGAATAAAGTGAAAGAGCTCATATAAAATACAAAAGGTGTGTTGTAAAGAAGGATCAGAAGGGCAGACTTTGAGCTTCATCTAGTCATAAATCAAAAGCTTGTTCTCCATCATTCTTGCCTATGAGGTCAGCTTTGATTCCCAAGCTACAATTCCCAAGGGATGGAGGTATTTCTATTGGCAAGTATGTGTCTTTCTTCCCCCAGGCCGGCTCTGCCAGCCCCGCTGTCACCACGCACTGTCATTATCTCAATCTCTTTACTGCCCAGGATTGCTCCATCCTGGAGCCACTGGGAACTAGCACAGGGCTGCGAGAGGAAAACCCGGTTGGAAGAGTGAGGGCATTTTGCAACAGATTCATTGACAAAGAAGTTTATCAAGGCAGGCCATCTACAACAGCTCAGTCATTCCCCTTCAGAGTGGCCAAATGCTTTAGCACAGTAGTCTGCGGCTGACACGCTAGGAATACAAAATGTTGTATAAAATAAAAAGAAATCTGTTAAAACCCATTGTTTCAAAACTCTACCAATGAAAAAATACATATACTCAGAATAACTCTCTACCCAGTCACTGCCTCATATTATTTTGTGTCTGAGTAACTTAAGCATTAATCTTTTAGCTTTAGTAAGATGCAGGTTAGCACCCCACACACACTCCGTTTGCAGTCAGCCATCCCTGTGAGCAGACACCTTCCATACAGAAACGTTTACAGAATACTTTTAGAATGCTGTTTCCCTGTTTTTCTTGAGATACTAAATCAAAAAACGATTATCAGGTTTAGCTACCTTTCATGAATCTAAATGTTTCAACATTTGTTTTCATCCTAAGTCCAAAAAACAAGTTAATTTCAGAATCCTTCTTAGGTATTCTGTGGTTTTATTCTTCAATTCCAGCAGATTTTTTCAGTGTCCTTGCACAGCAGATTCTATTATTTGCTCCATTAGTATTATAATGGTTTTCCTTCAGTAATTCTCACTTAATACAGAGAAATGTCGCTGTGTGGTGTAAAACCTGATAGTTCCTGCAAGTATCTTTAACCAAGATAACATTTACAGAGAATAAGAATACAGACACCCGATCCTATACGTTTCTGGAGATAAAACCCCTCGTTCTTTCGGTAACAATTTGTAAAGGCACCGCATTGATGGGTGTAAAGGCGAAATTTTTAAGACAAGATCGCCCTCTACTGCTGAGGAGAGAGTAGAACTAGGGAGGATCCGCCTTACCTGTGTGAAGTTTTCGAGTAACCAAGATGTGAAGCTCCTGGCACAGAGATGCTTTGCAAACCTTGGTGGGTTCACAAGGATTTGTTCTCAAGGATTCACAAGGAGTTTGTTCTGTCCCTCCTAAGCACACTGCTGAGTGAACTCGGCAATCACAGAGCAGTAACGCCACAGCAAGATGCTGCCACAGACAGGAGGACAACTATTTGCGTGCCCTCTCCTCCCTCCGAAATCGGTACACGACTTCTTTGAGCGCAGGGAAGCCAATGTCAGCTCATTTGTGCAGCACTCTTGTCCCTTGCGACACACAGCCCTTGTTTCACCCCGCGCTGGTATTCAGCCCCTTCCAGACTCACAGGAAAAGATCTGGACTGCTCTACAGGGTAACATCCTTAAATAAGTATTATCATGTGTCGCAAAGCGTCTTCACCTTAAGCGTTCCACACTTGCTTACAAACAACAAGCCCCTAAATCCCAAATAGTACGCTGGAATGAGAAAAGACATTAAGCCAACAATGGTGTTAGGTCAAAATCATTCTGTAACCAACGGAGTTGCTCCCAAAGAGTGCAATTTCTTGATTCCTTCCAAAAACTAGCAGCAGATCTTTGAGGCTAGCTTTCCCTCTACAAAAGCACAGTTCACTCTTTGCCATCACAGTTTACTTACTCAAGTACCTCTTATTTCTACTTTTCTCAGAATTTGGACCCGTTTAATGTGGCAGTCAGACCCACGCAAGTCTCTGGGATCTCTTAGTACTCTTCCAGAAGCAGGTTTAATCTGTCACCTGCCACCCCAGGGATCTCAATTCCATTTCAGGAGAGCAAGCAGCAGCGTATCAGAGTAGTTTGGTGAAGTCATCATCAGCTGCCTCAGAAGTTCTTGAGTGAACACACCTCCTGCTTCTGGCCATTTCTTCTTTATTTTCATTGCGTTGGGGTTTCTACTTTTTAAACTCTTCCACTGACACTACGATTTGAGGCAGCTCCTCAGAGACATCTTGAATAAAGATTCTAGTCTTGGAAGATCCCATAGCTACCCTGCAAAGAACACTGACTCGAATAATTCATTTAGGCTTCAGCTTCAACCTTACCTTCATTAAGGATTCCTCTTACACCACTGTCAATAGGCCATAAAAATTCCCTGGCAAGTTCTGTTTCCAATACGACTGGTAAAAACATATTAATAGTTTTGTATCTCCAGGGAGTTTCCTCCTCAAAATGCTTTTAGCTATGTTACTATCACCTTACATTTAACTTGGGTTTTCCACTCCCTTCTTCTAAATCAGACAGCATCTTCAATGGATGTCTATTAATTTCCAGCAGTGTTCTCTTCTCTACTGCTTAAGTAATCTGTCTTTTTTTTTTTCTTTTATTGTTTTGGTTCTTCAGATGTTTCCTTACTGCCACAGACTCCATGAAGTCATCACGAAACCCAGAAGATGAGGCTTCCAGCTGAATTTTGCTGAGTTTTCCTACAGTCTTTTCTATCTAACTGCTCATCAAACTTAAATCTATTTAAAAAACCCGAGTTAGGCTGAAACTCCACCTCATGCTGAGTGGAAGGACTAAATGCATTCCAAGTGAATCGTGAATTGCCGTGTGCAGGATTTGTGTTCAAAAAAAAACCCCACCCTACATAACTAGCAGATTGTAAAGCCCGTCTCGCAGAATTTTATCGATGCTTTCGTAAAGCACTGGACACATCTGGAGAGGGAACTTCACACAGGCTGGGTGAAGGGCTTGGGTGATGCGTTTTGCTTACAGACATTATGATCACCACATCTTGAGCCAGGGTGATTCTCTCTGAAGTGAAATGAGTAGACACCCAGCAAAAATAAATGACATACCTGCTGGCAGCGTGTAGGTATAACGCATCCAGTCGTTTTCCTTCCACTGCACAAGCCTCTGGCACTTTGATCTCTTTGCCATCACCATCCAACTCTGGCTGTCACCCTTTTGTCTATTTACAGTCTTCAAAAATATTACGAAGATGGCTCAGGGCAATTCATTAGCTTGTGTTATACAGGAGGCTTAATGAGAGCAGCTGATAACCCTACTGCTCCTAAATTTCCAAATACAAAAGTAAGATTTAGGAGCCAAAAGGACTTCCTACTTCTGCCACTTGTGACTAGGCCAGCTGGGCAACCTAGCTTCTTTTTCATCTAACTCCAATTTTTAATTAACTGAAGAAATTTCCCAAACCTTAAGGAGAAAACCTCTAATTTTTATTTCTTTTTTTCTAACTACATAGGATGAGCGAATAGAAAAACCAGATGCACTTTAAAATCTTCAAAATAAAATCCCTTTCTACTTTATTTTTCCAAAACCTGCACTTTTATTTTTGGCCCTGCTCCAGTAACTTCCATCCACTAACATTCTGAGGGCAAAGTTTTCTTTGCAACATACAGCTTAAGGGAACAGGCCAAGATGAATGTCTACAGAATCAGGAAAAGAAAGAATCCCTTGACTTCGCATCCAGCATTTTAACCCCTGTTTCTGACAGTCACTGCACACATCCACAAACAGTAAAGGACAGGGATATATTTTAGTCCCTGAAGATAGAGATACTAACCCCTGGCAATGACTTCAGCCACATCCCTCCTTCATTTCTCTGCCCTCTCACTGCAAGCTTCTTGAAATCAGATTTTACAGTTCACAGTTTTTACTAACTATTGTTAGCATTGCACTTTTCCACTCCGAGTTGTATTTTGCCACCTTCAAATCCTTCATTGGGCTGAAAAATCCAGACTATGAATGTTTCTCATAAGTCACCCAAACTGATGAGATTGTAGCCAGTTTTCACTATGACTCTCTGAAAAACTGGGAAAATTGAGGAAGAAAGCATGTAAATTTGTTCAGTCCTGTGCTCTGATAATATCTGCATTGACTAGCATGTGAAAATAATAATAATTTAAAAA
>WEIS01064628.1:734-16743 GCA_013389965.1 Todus mexicanus
CATCCCCTTACCTTCCACTCTGTGTTTCAGGTGAGTTTCAAGTAATAGAGGAACAACATTTTGAATTAAAAATACATGAACAGGAAGGAAATGGGGTTGTTCCTTATACCTGCTCCTCTTTGAACAAGTGCTACACGCTTCTGCTCAGAAGCTCAGTCAACATTTTTAAATCTTTTTTTGATTAAGATATTGATATTAATTCAATGAATGAGAAATTTCTTTAGCTCTTTAGGGACAGCCTGAGGGTCTGAAAGATTTCACAGCAGTTCATCTGACACTGACAGAATAGAAAGAACCACAACTCGGATGTGGTTCAAGTTCTTAAAGGCAGGTGTCCAAGAGCTTCTGACACCCCATGCCAGGCTACTCCCATGATGTTGGCAGAAAAAGTATTGGAGATCTGTTCCATTCTGGACTTGTGAGGGACCATCTAGTGTTCCACAGAATGTTTGAAATGGTATAAGATGCTGTATTTAAGCTGCTAAATCACAGTGCCTCATGAATACAGGCACTGACTTACTGTAGGTTTCACAACATCAAAAGAAGACTCAAGGAAACTCGGAGACTGTAAAAGTTTTCTAAAGACTCAAAAATTTGTTATGCTATTTTGGATAATACTTTCTAGTATAGTGGGATTTTAAAAGAAGTTCAGTTGGGAAAATAGGTTTGAGCTGGAAGTGGGTTTGGAAGTTTATATTGCAGGAGCATACTTTTTGAAAGCAATTTCCAAAAAGCTTTAAGAGTGTTGAAGAGTTTAAAAATTAAGAATGCTCTGCTTCTGGTATGATTATTCCAGGAACTGGACTTTTATACAGAAAGTGGATGGCAGGCCCATAGCTATTACGCAAAGTAGTGCAGTTAGTTATGCTCTGGATAGCAAATAATTTTTCAGCTTCTTCTAGGGATTTATATAGACTTTAGGCATAAATCTGTCAAAATCTGTGTTGCTACAAGTACATATGCAGAAGTTGTGTCCTGCCTTAGCAAGTACTTTCATCTGACAACCTAGCTAACTACCTGTGATTTTAGACATGGGCATGGTTAAGCAGTGTAGGTAGACGAACGGGCAAGGTTTAGAAAACTATGTCACATGCTATGTTTTTTGTCTTTTAATTTTAAATAGCTTAACTTCACCTAAAATTGGAATTGTATTTATCTCTCTTGGAATGCATCGCTGCGTTATCTGAGTTCCTAACAATCAACAAGACAGAATGAAAAACTTATTGTCCTTTTTTTTAGCAAGAAAATAGCAGAGAGTCAGTATCTTTTGCCCAACACTGACTTTATGTTATCAACATTCAATGTGATCTCCAAACACGAGTCAGACCAACCAAAAGAACTGTAGCAGTTGCATTTTTCAGAAAGGGACATCCAGTTGAATTTCCATCAGTCGCCAAAAGATTTAGTGCAGTGGACTGAAAGAGTTCATACAAGCTGTACATATGTGATGTGTGTTGTAAATAACTTCATGTTGTAATTACACATTAAAACCTTTCAAGAGAGACTTTGAGAGAGTAGAATTAGTCTAACACCTTGCCCCTTGATAAATGATCAGTGAAACAGTGACGTGATAGAATGCAAAATTAGGCTTCTGATTTAAGCTTGCAACACTGGTACATTTTTGAAGTACAAGCTTTATTGCAGAATTATAGTTCAAGTATTCTCTTTCCCAAGACATCCTTTTCCTACAATTAAAATGTATTATTTAATTTTATTTTAAATTAAAATATTTGTACAAGACATGAATTTAATAAGGTGATATCTCAAAGGTATTTTCTATTGAATTTATTATAAAAGGTGTTGACTTTTGAGATAGTAATATGAAATAGTTGAGGGTGATTAAATTATACAACAATATTTACTCTAACTTTAAAACACAGTATGTCAGAGTTAGAATGACAAAAATAATCCCATTATATTTTTACATCGTGTTTATATTCACATTGTCTAGGAGATACTGATAATGTGTAAAGTCTTCAAAATCATTTATACCCCATTTACAAAAGTGACTTTGAAATTGAGGTGCCTAACAGGTCTTTCATAAGAAATCCATGGGACTAAGACCGCTAAAATTCTGAAAAAAAAAAGATTTGAAAAGGCTATGCTTGAATTCCTGTTATTTGAGCATGCCCTACCTTGGTTCCTAAATCATTTTCATCGTGTGGCTGTGTGTGAAAATTTAATCCAACAGCTGCCTATAAGAATTCTTTAATTCTCAAGTGCTGAATCATTTGTCAGTGTTTAGGAATTTGACAATATTTGTGAAGCCATTTACATCTATCCAAAGTAAACAGACTATGCTCCCTCTCAAGTTAAGTTCACACAAGTGCAAAGTCTGTACAAAAGGGAGGCATTGGAGGTTCACATCCCCAGAAGTAAAGTGGAGACCCCATGATTCCAGGATGTTTCCAGGGAGCTCAAGCAATCTGAAAGGCTCTGGTTCTGAAGAGCTTTTGTCTTTTCCTGTGAAGGGTGTGAAGAGTGATACTTGCAAAGCCAGACACTTTTTTCGTTTATTCTTATGTTTCACACCTGCAAAATACTCTTTTGGGAGGTAGCTTTTCTGCAGTTTTTGCCAGCAGAGCTCATTTAGAAATTTCTGTTAGCTGCTGACTTTTTACCAAGTATGCATAATGGGCAGCAATCAGCACAGCTATTCATGAAGGTATCATTTTCAGTGGAAGGAATTCTGCAACTTCTTGTTTGCATTGTGGCTACATTACAGATTGCAAGAAAAAATAAAATCCCTGCAGCTGTTTTTATGAGGTCGCTTCTGTAAAGTGGATTGGTAACCTTGTCAAAAGACCCCATCAAGAGGAGCTTCCAATTTTCCAAGCAGTCAATTATGAGGCTAAGCTGAGACTGTAATAATAAAGGACTTTGTTAGAAAACCTAAACATGCTTAAAGGACCATGAAATCTATACTTCCCATAGGAGGCGTTTGCCTCTGGATGTCTGTATGTGTCAGTGTGACTGAAGTTTTGAAAAAAAGAGATGTACTTGCTGAAAGATCCATGAGTAATTCAGTTATTAGTGGTCAGGGAGTAGGATTTTTGATAACTATAACTGTGTTTCCTCTCATACAGGCTCGAGGTAGCAACCAACACCGTGTACACCTTCCCTAAAATAGAATCTTCTCAAAGAAAACCCAGTTCTTTTCCCTCTCTCTCTTTCTATCCCTTTCCCCGGAACTGTCCCTCTCCCTTTCTCTTTCTGTCTCCTTTTCAAAAGGACTATGGCTTACACTACCTAAACATTTAAGGGTAATTAATTTCAGATTAATAGGAGCAGAACTGAAAGCTGTGACTGTCCTAGTTCATTTCACTGTGTATTTTTAATTCCTCCTCTAAATGAGTTTGTAAAAGTGGAATATGAACTGAATTGTTCTCCCAGATAAACTTAATTGCAGGAAGTCTATTGGTATTACTTACACATGTCTGACAGGAGAGCTGGATTCCCTATCTTAAAAACAGTCATGTTCAGATTAGCTAGATATTGCTTTGGATGTATGTGCAGATGAAGATAAGGATAACTATCTGTCAAGTGCCTTTTGCTCTGCTGAATGACATCTAACTTGAACAAATGTCTTGCTTTCTGTTTCCAATGGAATTACATTCTTCATGCTAGAGACTTGGAATAAAACCCAAGAGAGCCCGCAAACTGTTCCACCATGAAATGCGAAACTTCAGGACTAATCTGGTGAATCTTATAAATTATATAGATGCTTTATTTGGTGGATTGAGAAAAACTTGTGGAAAAGCAAATGAAATAGCAGGATTTGAATGTCTAGTTTCAAAGCAACTACCTGCAGAAGGTCATTGCTGATGGCTGCTGAATATCCTATCCTGTAAATATTCCTTGCCCAAGCTTTCAAATTTTCATTCCAGGTTGGTTCTTTGAAGATGCTACATCACGACCCAGGGGATTATTTTAGCGGTGTTATTATCTATCGGTATTATTCATTTTAATTATCAGGTACTGGAACAAGAAAATTTGATTCAGTTCACTTATCGAGAGGCTATTTGTAATGGAGATGAGGTGGATGAATGCAAAATGCAGAGAAGGCTGCAGCAGTAAAAAAAGTCTAGCTTAATGGCACAGCTAGAAGGGTTTCTCAGAATACTCCTCCATAGTTACTGCTCCACTCCTTTGGCACCTGTATTTTGAGCTGCTTGGTGTCATTACATGGAAAGCTGTTCCGTTAAGCGTGAGGTGTTTTTGTGGTTTGATCCTCTCCTCCTCTGGAGCTCTCGTCTGTGGCTGCAGTTAAACCCATTCTGCTAAGTAGCATCTGACTAAAAGTTAGCTACTGATAGCTCAGCCTAAAATAAGGTCTCAGTCCAGGTTTTTGACATGAAATATTGGAATACCAGTGTCCAGGTCCAGTGCTATTCGCTTGGATCCCCTGACTCAGCCCCGTGTCTTCTCCGTTTCTCACAGAAGACTGCTTTCTAATTTTCAGCTAGCCTGGCACTTGCACTAACTCTCTGTGCATCCTCCTTTTGCCCTTGCAGGTATGGAGAAGCATTATTTATGAATTCAAAGCTTATCAGTGGGGTCACAGAATTCCTCAATACTGAAGAAGAACTAAGAGAGGTAATTTTTAAATTACTTTGGGCACATGAGGTTGTATTTGTTATAATACAGGGAGCAGGGCATGAGCAATAAGGTGTCAGTTGTCCATAGGTGTCAGAGTCACAGGCCTGTGCTGCATCTGGGCAGTGGAAGGATGAGGAGCAGGTTGCAAAGGCACCCAGGTGCGTGGAGGTGGTGTCAGCAGGTGGGTAGTGCAAGCACTTCTCTGTGCTTGGCTGGACAGGTAGGGGTTTTTTTTTCTTCTCTTGACTATTGGTTGAGAAACTAAAAATGAGATCTCACTATCCCCATTAGGTTATACTGCAGAGGGCAACCTTAGAAAACCTCAGTGGTCGAAGTAGAAGCTGCCAGTGCCTTGTTTGTTTTTGTTTTGCCTACAATATTTCTACCTGAGAAAAACCGTTAATCCAATATCCTCGCCAAATGACACCACAATCATTTATTCTAAATGCTAAGTGCTTCTTATTTAGATTTCAAAGATTTCTCATTTTAACTTAACATCTGCCCTGAGTGAGGCAGTTGTGTAATTGTGTTATGCTGTGCTTAGCAGCTGCTTGACATTACCCCAAATGGATCAAATGATTCTTGTACAGCATAATCACCATTAATTGAACTCTGATTGTGCTATGATATTTTGTGTCCAACCATTTGTCTGCACTCAAGTCTAGTGGTCTCAGGAACTTAGGGCTAAGAGCCGCAGCTGATTTCCTCAAGGCTACTGAGGTGGAAGGACAGTGCTGGCCAGATTTGAGTATCTGCCCTGCACAAGGAAACCATCTGTACTCTTAGTTTCCACCTCCATGATAGTCTTGGCAGGCCCCCTGTTTATAATCGCCCTAAAAGAAACTGACCTTGTAAACATTTTGGTATAAAAAGTACAGAGATCGACTAGAGTCTAATTTTGATAGTTTCCAGGTCCCGCCCATGCTTTTAACTGTAATGGGAATGAGACAGTTGCAGTATCAGCCTTTTCAGTGTCGAACCCATGCACAAAAAGTTGTTGTTGGAAGTTATATTTCAATAAACAAGGTGAATTTGGTATCACCAGGAAATTAAAATTAGCTAGGTATGAGTAAGTGTTACTAAACCCACCTAATTCTCTACAAGCCAACATAACCAGCAACCTACTGTGCTCATCAGCCTTGCAATTCTCACTTAAAAAGAGCAGTAATTCAAAGCACACCAGAGCCATAAACTACGGTAATCCAGATGATAGCACTATAATTTGAGAATATGCAAAAACGGAGCAGGGGCCTTTTCAGTCTGCTGGAAAAAGACCAAAGTTTTCTCATAAGGGAAGGAATCTGTTTCAGGCATCCAATGAGTGCCTACTTGCTGTCTTGCCTTTCTTTTCACACTGTAACCATCCCTTCCTTTTCTAAACAACTTACATGTATTGTATCATCTAACGGGTTCTGCAAATCAAAATAAAATAGGCTTGTTGTGAAACGTGATAAAAGCAAAGGACATCATGACTACCTTCTGCTGATATTTGTATATAAACCTGAATTAGAAGCATTTCCAGTGCTCCCAGTTTAGTTTCTTAGGTAGAAATAAAAGTTTAGAGCAGCCCAGCTGTCTTTGTAGTGCAGCAGCTGGCCTGCAGGATAGAAGGAGGTAATGATATTAATGTGATCTGGCATTGACATGTCAATATCTTCCAGTGCAATTTGAAGCAATTGTATCACATCTAATTGACAGTCTGCTGTCTTATTACATTTCCTATTTAATCTTCCTACACAATGCTACATTTACTTCAACAGTGATTGTGGAGGTTTGTGCTAAATGCCTGACTTGTTTATGTGTACTGGAAATATTTCCTTTCCTTAGTTCCTGCAAATGTAACCTGTTAACTTGTGTTTCCAGCTAAAGAACTTTATAAAGAGTTACGAAGGGGGAGCTCCTGCCTCTTTCTCCCGCGCCGTGGAAACAGTGGAAGCCAATGTGCGGTGGCAAAGACTTTATAAGGAAGAACTTTTCCAGTGGCTAAGAAAATCCTTGACACACTAATCTGTCTTTCAAACCAACTGTTTAACATGAAGCTCTGCAAGAGGAAGAGGAGACATTTTAGAAGTGTTCAACACTTAAATCATGAAGACAAGATCAGAGTGCAGGGATAACGTTTTCTTTCTTTTTTTTTTTTTTTTTTTAATTGTGAAGTTTTTTTACACTGGGCTCTTGTGAAATCATCAAGAAGCTTTTCAGAAGAGAAGATCTTGAATGCTTGTGAAACCCAGCCCTCAGTGTACACAACCAAACATGATATTAAGTGATGCATGTAAATGTTGAAGAAAATCAAACAAAAAAACCCTTCATGGACTATTTTGTGCATGCTTGTACCGTCCCTGCCTGTATTCTAGCATGCTTATGTATAACAGCCACATTTTGTATGTGAGTTCCAGTTACATCAAAGATGGGCATTATACAAAGCACAAAGACTATCTATGACAATCAGTGTTGCAATGAAAAAAAGGAAAGCAAGGAAAAGGAATTGCAGAAGACTTCCAGCTTGGGGCAGTATGAGATGAAAAGTCAACTTTCCTGCTAGCTGCCAATTAGTCTACTGCTCTGATTGTCTTTTAATTACAAAGATGCCAGCTCTTTTTTTGAGTTGCCAGTTGTTGCATCTGCAGTCTCCATATTCCCACATTTAAGTAAGTGGAATATAGAGAGAGAGGAAAAAGAGAAAGGGGTGAGGAGGAGGAGGAGAGAGACAAAATGAGATGGACACCTTCCATGCGTTATAATCATATACATTTATTCACTGCTGATCAGTGGAACAGTGTAGTTTTAACTGTGAACATATGCAGTGTCGGAGAGGAACTTTGCATTGATTCCACAGAATCCATGAACCACCTCTTCTCAGCTATCTTACAAGGCAGTGACACTCATGATGGTTCACCCAACCTGTGTAGTAGTAAGTTATGCAGCTCATGGTGCACAAGTTTTATTAATAAACATAAGATTCAAATGGAAATTAGCAAAAAGGGAGAATATCTTGCGTGCAAAGACATAAAGTTACCCAAGAGGGCTGTCTTGCATGTGGTAGACCAGACCCTGTGATGATTTATTATGCTAGACAGGTCAAATTCTTTGTGTGAGCAACACTTCTGCAAATATGAGATACACCATTTATGCCAACTTAGAAAAGTGAAATATGGAGAAAAAGAGGTGGAGGTGGGGGATGTTTGCGCTGGCTAATGTCAAGAATACCATTTTCTTTCTGTTTCCTTGTGTTTCACATAGACTGTTGTAGATGAGTGATGCTTTTCTTAATCATATGCTTGTTTCTTTTTCCTCAATCCTTAATCTGAAAGATCAATGTGACACAGTGGAACTGATACTTGTACAATGATTATCTGCACCATTGGTAAAAAATGTTGAGGATAAAACTGATAGGAGCCAAATACTCTCCTGTGTCTACCCTGTGGAGAAAAAAACCCCACAAAACTACAGAGATTTTCAGGAGACAGACTGCAGCAGCTTCAGAGGGGGAATGTACATGTACAACAGCGTTTCTTTATCCCATCCCAGCCTGCCACAACCATCTGACCACATCATGGCCCTGTCCATTGGGAGCATGTTGCCAGACGAAGTAGAGAGCAGCTATTTCATCTGGCTGTTTCCTTCACAAGGCATGATAGTTAGCAACATACTATATGCTTGCAGCTGCTTATACCTAGAAAGTTGTGAATTGAAACAGTAATGCAAAAAGAATGAAAACCAAGAATCTTCATATATTATCAGAGTTATGCAGAGACAGTATTGTTTTCTGGGCTCTCACTCCCATCATACTCTACTCCTCAAGCACTGGTAGACACATCCTATAACTAAACTGTTGTACCCATCTTGAGCCTGTCATTTTGTGTCTTTTACTGTGCAGAGGGTGCTGTTTGTGAATTGGATGCATGAAATCCTTGTGTGGCCATTTGCTCCACTAATTGATGCTGTGTAGCACTGCATGTTAGCTTGGCCACATACAGCCAAAAGAAGAGGGAATCCTGTGCACTTGTACTGTTAGTTCTTTACCTTATAGTAATCCCCAAACCTTTGAACTATGTTGCAACGCTAGTGAACTTGATGCCCAGAGACATGATCATGTCCAAGTTAAGTGAAATCCTCCTCGTCCTCCTATGTATTTTACCTACCTCACAGGGGTGTTGTGAGGCTTGACTAATGTTAGCAAAGCACTTGAATATCTTTTGATGAAAGGCATTTAGAAGTGCAAAGTATTATTTTACGTGGTTGACTAAACTCAGCCTCAATGCCAGCATGTAGCTTCACATTTTTAATTTCTACTGGACAAAATCACATGCAGATTTGTATAATAAAAAAGCAAGCCAAATATTATTTAAGATAACCTTTACCCTGTAATGGAGGCCAAAATTATGATGTCCAAAGAGTGTGCAGAAAACCAAACCCTCAAACGTAAATCGCTTTGAGGATTTCAGAGAAAAGAAGTGTGCATAATGGTCTGTCCCTTTGCAATTCTGTTCAAGGTTGTCTTTAATGACTTTTCTTTTTCAGCACCACAGATTAAACCACATACCTCCAGGATGCGCATAGAAGTATCTTGTCTTTCCACTGATAAAGGGCAGGCTAACAATATGTTCCAAAGTCAAAAGTTTATTTCAGCATGTGTATTTGAATTGAATTTCTTGCACATTTAGCTGGTGTTGGATGTAAATTAATATTTTAGTGGCCTTGAGCAACTGGTCTACCACAGATATCAAGCCCTAAATGAATCTATTATGCATACCTGTTGATGTATTGCATATAATTGTTGTATTCTAGTAATGTTGGTGTTACTGCTGTAGCTAAGGTTGAGCTGGCCTTTCCATTATAATTCCCTATTCTTTTATTTTTTATATTTTGTATTTTACTGTTTCACACTGAATCAGGATTAAATTTAAATGGATTAAATCCAACAAAACTATAGCTGTTTTCTACGGTGTTCAACCCTCCTGCATTTAACTACATGTCTTTAGAAACTTTGTTTTAATAAGAAGCTCTGCACAGCTGTGTGTTAAATAATAGTTGATACCTCATGGAAAACTCAGATGCAGTCTGCTAAGAAAAATCTATTTATCTTACAGATTTTCTTTCTCTTTCACAAGTTCTTTTTTTTCCTTTGTCCTTATCTAAAGATGGGCCCAGTTTTTATAATTTAGATTGTTGTTAGGAAGCCAAATACCCCAAATTTTGCAGCATTTTTGAATCCAGGATTAAATTTTGTTCTTTCTAGTGAGAGGAGATGCTGCAAAGTGTGGATCCAATGTGGACAGGGATCTAACTCAAGCCCTGGGCCTCATTTTGTAGAGATTTGGTAAGACCTGTGTTTCCAGTCAGCCTTTGTATGACTCAGGATCTTTTGCAGCGATTAATTGATATGGTTTAGTAGACCACATAGGAAGGCATACAAACAGACATGATTTTATGCCAGCATAACAACCTGCCTATTGTAAAAATAACTATTGTATTTTATAACAGTGTTCCCTACTAAAATTTGAGCCTATTACTTTGTAGCTGGAATGATTCATGTATCCACTGCTAATAGCTGTTAAAATGAGAGTAGCTACTAATTGTGACTTGGGCAGAAGAGTGTGAAAACATTCTTCTGAAATGAAGTGTCACTTCTGCTATTACTGGGAGTACTTGGACACTGATTTTGATGAAAAAAAACCTTGATGTGTCCTTAAGTACATCCAAATTTGTGACCTTTGATGATCTATTCAGGGAATATAGCAAGAATTCTGAAACTAAATTGGAAACTGAAGATGAATTTTGTGTAGCTTTTGGGCTATTGTAGATATTTCACTCAGCTTTAGAGTGTCAAAGGAAATATCTCCACTGATGCAAGAGGGTTCTTTCACAGCAAACGTCCTGAACCATACAATTAAATCCTTAGTAGTAAAGAATTAAGGGGGGAAAAGATGTGTGAAAAATCCTGTGGACGTGATTTTTTTTCCCATAAAATATCAGTAAGTCTGATTATTTGGATAGAACAAAGTAAGCTAGTATTTGGAGATGAGAGTACCTTTGTTTAGAGACCTGTATCATAAGATTTTGATTTTTCACATGATCATAGTTGATACTGAAGTAAATGAAAGTAAACTTGGAGTTGAATGTACAACTTTCTCTGTGACGAAAAGGGATATGACTTTGAAAACTATTTATCACAGAATCAGAGTGTTAGACGTCAGAAGGGACCTCGAAAGATCACCTAGTCCAATTATATTATATATATAATCAACTTACCACCACTCCCATTATGAGTACTCACCATATCAGACTGCCTGTCCTTGGCAGGATATATCCGTAGTGTCAGTATGAGAATGAAGAGTAAAAGGATCAACCTGCTTCTGAGCGGCCTGACTAGAGGCTATTTGCCCAGCTTTGGGTGGAGCAGTCTGAAAACTCCTGGCTCTATCACCCACTGCTGCTGCCAGCCCACCTGGGTCAGGAAGGGAGCTAGAAACCACTGAAGTGCTGAAAGACTTGATCCAAGTTTCTGTCAGCTAGATGGGAGGAGCAGAAGGTCCCTTTGCTTATTACGGTTTGTGGGTGATCTTCAGAGATTAGTGTCATTGCCTAGCACTAGCTGGAAAAAAGTGAGCCTGCATTGCACAGAAAAACCTCAATCCCTGAGCTCCAGTCACCCCAATTGTTAACTTAAATCTATGTAAAGGTCTGGAATATTAAAATAGAAGTTCTTCAGAAATCATTTCAAATGGTC
The DNA here is from genome assembly GCA_013389965.1 of Todus mexicanus. Lineage (NCBI taxonomy): Eukaryota > Metazoa > Chordata > Aves > Coraciiformes > Todidae > Todus > Todus mexicanus. Next base: position 12,067 of record WEIS01064628.1, read on the forward strand.
AAAAAATGTTGTGGTTTTTCAGTGCATAGTAAGACAGACAGTCTTTTCCTTTATGGTACTTTTGTTAATGTTTAAAATGTGCCATGAGTTTCTCAGCCCTTTCTCTAATGAAGTGTTTGAAAGGATTGATAGTAGTAATAGTAGTTGCTGTTCTAATACCATAAAAAATTTCAGATGTGTGGGCAAACCTGTATGGCACAAGTGCCTGTGCAGTTCCATTTTTGCATACAAAACTGAAAAAAAATGGCCACTTTGTTTTTCATGTGACTGTGGAAGCTTCTGCTTATCTTAAAACCAATACTGATACCCAGTGAAACTGCTCTAACTTGAGTAAGTACTCCATGCTTACAGTAACTTAGTCTTCAGTGAGAAGGAAAGGCAGAAAGGGACTGCTATGTGAAAGGATTTTTCACCAAAGTTAAGGCCACATGCCCTAGCTGGAGCACAATTTTAAAATCAAGTATATTTTGAAGAAGGTCACTCAACTTAGTTCCATCTTGTGTCTATGCTGACAGTGGAGGGTAGCTTGACCTCATAATATCCCTACATGGTAACACAGTTGAGGCTGGATTTTATAGATGTGTGGAGCTGTTTTCATTGAGATGTGTTATAAGCACAGTCAACCACACGAGCAAGTGCTGTGGATCAGACCCAATGTCCTTTCTCAGAACAAAATGTACCTATATTTGGCTGATTAGTAACTAGTGGAGTAAGTGTGATGTTGCCAAGAAGTATTTCTGAATGCTTTGCTTATTTTGTGTGCATCATTTCCTAAGGATATCAAAGCAATGTCAGTAGAGAACAGAGGTGAGCAGCGTTGCAAGAGCAGAGGGGACTGTGCTGCAGCAGGCAGGCATAAGCCAGGAGGCTTTAGCCGGAGCATCCCAACGTTTCCTGGACAGCATCACTTGGATTTGCCTGGTAAGGGTAGCCTTGGATCAACAGACAAGGCCAAGAGCCAAGATGCAGTCTCAGTTCTCTGCGATACATTTCAGTCCACTTAATAGATTCATTTCTGTAATTTCAAAAAAACCTGTAGCCAAACTGCCAACACGTGTGTGGCTGCAGATCCTCCTTTGGTGCACAGTGTGGTAGATCCGTTGACGTGACTAATGTGAATTGCAGCTGAGGATCGAACCCATTGCTTTCAAAGCAGCCCCCTGAGGTAGTGGCTGGGCTGGTGTACAGAACGTTTCGTGTATTTGTATCCATGTTTCAGTAGCACATATTGGATGACAAATATTTTTTGTTTTCCTTTTGCTTTTTGTTAGAAGAATACTTTGTGGTCGGTTTCAACATCATAAAGCTTTATACTATGTTTGGAGAACTGCAGAAAACTGTACTGTGAAGAATGTGGCTACTGCCCTCTCTTTTTCCTGCAAACAGTAGATTTCAGCAGAGATGGACTTCCCTGGACTTAGACACTCTGTGAAAAAAAATGTTCTGACAGTTTCTAATGGAAACGTCATTGTAATTACTGTATAACTACCGTGTACAGAGACAGCTTTACTACATGTGTAAATGTAATTTTGCTATGTTGTTTTTATGTTTGAGGGACAATAAGCTTTGGTGTGGGTGAGACGTATAGCCTTATGAAAACAGAGATTGTAGCTCCCTGTCTGATGTTTTATTGAAAGGTGTTCAGTTGCTCTATTTTTGCAGAAGATAAACGTAAACCAGTTCCCTGAAAACTAACTATCTATTCCACTACACACATGTCAATGACATAAATGGGTCATACTATTGAAAATAAAGGCTTGGTAATAAATTGTATTATTTTCCCAAGAGACTCCACATGCAAGATCTTTTGACACCGTAAGAAGTCCTGCAGCGATTAATGCTGCTTATAATGGATGAGTCCCTCTATTCATTCTGTCTTGGCATTAGATTAATTCTGAATACTGCAATTAGAAGAACATATTTTTTCATCACTTCTCAAATCTGTACTCTTTGGAATTCAGTTCTTTGTCAAATAAGAGGTGGAGCTGGCTCAGTTTAGATACAGTTCACCAATGGTTTCACACAAAGGAGTGTTTGCAAGATCAAAATGCCATTTTCATTTAAAGGAAATACAGATCTTTGCATAATGTCACGGTTCTCTATGTAGCATATATACATCCATGTATAGCTTCTAATTCTGGACCATTTTGCTCTGACAAATCTTTCATTGATTATTTGTATTTACAAATCTTACTCAGAAAGTTTCAACTCAGCAAAGCGGTTAGACATAGACAAGACGCGAGACTGTGTTGACCACAGCTCAGCCACACATGTAGGCATGGAGGCAGTCCTGCTGATTTCTGTGGGATTAATCAAGTGTTTCAAATTATGTAACAAATCTGGCTGAAGCAAACAGTCTTTCTGGAAAGTGACTTAGGTTGAAACTTATTTCAGCACAGTTTTCAGGTGCAGGATATGGTGAAGTGTTTTTGCTGAGTTTAAAATCACAACTTATTTTATACAGAGCCAGCTGTTCTCTCTCTTTTTTTTTTTTTTAAATTTATTTTAATAGAATAGGATATATTTTGCATTTAGAGGTGAGATACTGATTCTCAGCATATCTAAAAATGCCAAACTTAACAAAGTTTTTCATTAATTGTTTGAAGCATCCAAGGATTAGAGAATAAAAGCAGAATTATTCTTAGAATGTTAATTAATTTAAACCATTAGCCAAATAAAATATGTGAATTTCTGTTACAGTTTACCAGAAATGTGTTTTTCTATGATATACCTTTAAAAATGACTCCATAAATATGGGACGGCTATGTGTTCAACATGAAATTTTTATTCCACTCTATCTAAGGACTGACTAAATGGATTATTTTTTTTTTAAATGAGAAACTTTATCTTCTGTATTTTAAGCAGAACAAATTTGAATTTTGTCTCTGATAATAAAATTTTGTATAGTAATGTGTAATTCATCACTGTCTTAATTTTCTGACGTGGAGACATGGCAAAGATAAATAATACCCAGCCTTTTGATTATGTTCCCATTTCAGTTGAGATAACAGTTTAATAATGCTGAATAGATACACTGAGGTTTTACAATGAAAAACATGCAAGAGAAAGTATTTTTTTGACATGAGGAATTTTTCAAAACAGATTAAAATGCTGGGACTAGTAGAAAGAAGATATCCACAGAAAATGCAAAATTTCAGCTTGAAAGTACTCTTAAGCACTCCGAGACTAAGAGGACTGAGACTGGAGTAGAGAACAAAAGTCTGTCTTTTGTACTATTCTAATTATGTAGATTTTGAATAAGCAAAATGATCTTTTCATTGGTAAAAGTGATTTCAACTAGAATGCAGTTCAAATGACTTTTTAATAGAGTCCTTGAATTCAGACTATTATTTTCCTTTTTTTTGGAGAACAGTTTTCAGTAACAATGAGATGTGAAATATGTGCAATTATTTACCCATTGGATACAATCATGTTCCCACTGAAGTCAAATGGAGCTTTGACATTGACATCACTGGGAGTAAAAGCCAACCCTGTATTTTTCAAAATATACCTTTCAATGCCAGAATGTCTTTTTTCTTTAACAATAAAGATGTTTTCTTCTGTACAGCACATCTTAGTCTGCTGGAAAAAAAAAACCAAAGGGAATTTTTAAGGTCCTGATTTTGCAAAGCACGACAGGCAGCAGTGATGCCTTGAACAAAGGTAATCAGAGCTGGGACCTAAATGAATATGGTTATCGTATCCTACCATTAAACACTTCATTGTGTTAGACTGGGGCTAGAGTTTCGACCATCCTATGTGCGTACGGCAGCAGAGTATGGAGGGATACCCCTCATACCTTTTTTTTCCTGAGTTCGGATCTGGAGCAGGAGTTGAGGGGGCCTAAGGAGGTGTCTTTCACTTTAGGAGAGGATACTGGTACGTAGGATGAATTGTGAAAGGCTAGGATGTACTACCCCCCAAAGAGCCCTTGTCCCTCCCTTTTCTACTACATACACCTCTCCAGAAGTATTGAAAAAGCTGAGATGAAGTTCACAGCCACCTTGGAAACATCCTTGGGAGAGGAGGCAGAATGTGAGGAAAGAAAATGGCACTTTCTTCTGAAATCCCAGTGGCAGCACATCTCCTAATCAAACATCAAAAAGAACATGCTTGTTTCTTCCCGAGTGTGGCCACGGCAATCAGCNTTTCTTCACGAGTGTGGCCACGGCAATCAGCAGCACTTCAGTCGGTGACTGAGCTGCTTTTAAGTTGAACATTTTCATACAAGACCGAATGAAGAGCTGTTTATTTGGTCTCAGCTCAGTGTCTTCAGTAGGAGCAGAACTTTAAAGGCACCCATTAGCTTTGAAAGCTCTGCAGCTGAGCTGGAGGGAGTAGGAGGGAGGCAAGTTAGAGCCTTTGGTTTGTAAATTGACTTAGGAGTATTTGCTAACTTAATAATAGAAAATCAGCTCTTGCTGACTAACTCCCTGCTTCTTCATGCTCCTAGCAAAAATTATGTAGCTTCCTTTAAACTGCAGCTTCAGCACAGAAGTTTCCACGTGGAGTACCACTGCTGTGACTCCTGCACACTGCAAGGACCTAGAACTGGGGAAGGGAGAGAAGCAATTCAGTGAGCTGGTGAAAATCCTGTCTTCTGTGAGAACTAAGGACGTAAATCCCACGTTAGAGCAACAGTATTGAGAATGACGTATTTTGGTGGCTGAGACTATA
>WEIS01064641.1:0-10272 GCA_013389965.1 Todus mexicanus
AAACACTTAGGTCACAGTATGGTACCTACACACTGAGCCATGGTGAGATTGGGTTCAGAGACAGAGAAGTGTTCTGCTAATCCAACATGTAGAAAACCTGTGCAAGTTTGTCTGTATGTGTATGGAGCTCCACACCTTGGTTATTGGTTTCAAATGTAGTGGTTCAAAATACGTCTAAAGCCTGCAATTGCAAAATGATCTGATAATATAACCTGGGTATCTTGAATTCCGATTTATTCCTATATTTCACTCATTATTCCTAAGAACTCAGTCTTTTTTGGATTGGATTTTGCTTTACCTAATTCCCTACAAGAAAGAGAAAACAATGTCATGGTCCTCATGTAGCAAATTATTTCATTATACTCAACTGCTTACAGTAATGTCAAAGGACACAGAGGAGTCCGCCTTTCATTGAACTGGCTCACATATATGTAGAATTTATAAGTACTAGATACTAATTTCTTCTGTAGACAGTACGGATAGCACCTACTGGGCCATTCACTCTACATGTCTTAGGCACTTATTTTTGGAGGGTTTGCATTGTCCACTGATACAGTTTTATTTCTCTTTGTTAATAAAAGTAATTATCTGATTATCTTAGATCAAACACCTAAGACTTAGCTGGTCAATGTTAAATGAATATCTTCTCCCCAAACATGCCATACACACTGCATGGGCTTATAGGAGAATCATTTGCAAAAAACCTCTTACAGCTGTGAATGCATTAATACTGATGTCTCAGTTATTCTACTTCTCCCGTTAGTAGAGTTTCCCTAAATCTTTCCTGTCTCTTTGGAAGTATTTCACTACCAAAAGTTATGAGTATCATGCAAGTTGCACAGAACTGCAAAGAAGTGTTGCAGTAATGATGACCTCTTACTGAGACAGCTCTTTCCTGCTGCTTTTCCTTTTGTTCTCCATCTCCCTGATTTTTAAGATAGCTGGAGGGTGCCACTTAATGCGTTTGACAATAACTACAGCCAAACCGAGTTCATCATGATAGCATTCTCGTTATTAATGCTAATACAGGTTTAATCCTATTCATACTTCAGTCTGATATGAGATTTGTCCTTTATTGGCACAATAATAGAGGAATGAACAACATATACATGCTTGTAAAATGCACTATTTTGCTCTGTGCCATAGGTACACTTTCCGTGCACGTTTTTAAAGTTATTCTTACTCAGATTTAATATTTAATATAATTTCACTTATTCATTTTTCATACAGAAATTACATTTCAGAAAAAGAAACAAAAAAGTACCCTTTTCAATTTCAAATCTCAACTTTTTTTTAACATCATTTTAACCTAGCTCTTTAGTCTAAAAGTTTTAATATAAAGGTCAAGGTTTCTTCCTTTATTTCCCTCCTTTACCAACGAAAAAGGAGAAAGTTTTAAAAAGGGAGAAAATCAGAGAAGGAACCACTATTCTTAAAGTTATAATTAAAATTGAATCAATGATGTGTTCTCTGCATTTTCCATATTATGCTTCTATATTCTGAATGAGAAACATTAGGAATCAGTAACAAAGCAAAGAAAAGCAGAAGAGAATATAAATTCAGGTTTTCACACTGAAAACAGAACAAGGGCACAAATCAGTGTCATAAACAAGAATTTTTTAATTGATTATGTATGTATTAGCAAAGAATATTTTCAAAGTAATTTGGGCAAATTGCAATGTGATATTATTGTACATAAGTGTAAGTATTAAAGGCAAAATATTCACTAGGAAATTAGAGGCAGATGTAAGGTCTGGAATAAAGGTTTAAATTCTTTAGAATCCTACAATAATTTCAGTCAATGCTTTATTTGATGTTCTGGAAATACTATTACATAAAGCTGTGACGCTTGTTTCTGGGTTTTTTAAAAAATCATATTCAAAGAGGCATAACTGCAGAAGACTTTATATGAAACTTTAAAGGTAAACTACTCAAGTAGATATCATATGCCTGATAAAACAAATGTACTTGGTTTTTATTTTGTCCTTGTCAAGAGATAAAACATTTTATCATCAATATGGAAATTTGCAAGAGTATTTTTTCCTTAGAAAGTGTAATAGAAGTTAAACATGATAGCGATTCTTTTTGTTGCTGTTGTGTGCTTTGAAGTCACTGGGATTTAATCATATGCTTCAAGTTAAGCTCATGATAACCTGCAGCTCTGTGATAACAACCTTTAAAAATTAATAATCTTATTAATGATAATATATATGAGCCACATATGCAGAATGCTCAGCTTCACTCAGGTTCCACTAAACAGATATCTGAACCAAGTTCAGCTGCTGTTTTCTGGAGTAGTCCTTCACCTTGCATATTTTGTCCAGCAATCCGCACTAAAATGATAACAGACCTATGGTTCTAGACAACAGACTTTACTTTTCATATAAAAGGAATGAGCACAGATTCAATGTTTTAAAATACGACTATACTATGTGTTAGGATGAGCTTTTAGTAAGAAAGATTAATGAGGTGACTTGTGATAACTTAATGTGATGTACTAGGTGTTTTGGAGAACGTGTATTGCAGATCCTAGTTTTCTATATAGAACAGGACCGAGCTACGTTTTGCTGCCTATTTTAAATATGTAAAACTGACTGATGTTGAGGATTACTGTGATTAAATTATTGTCCTGGTTTGGGTTAGAACAGAACAATACTGTTCTATGATTTTTACTTTTCAGCTAAGTCTCTTCTTTCTAACTGCACTGTCTGAAGTTAGCAGCATGTTTTGCAGACAGCATCTGCTTCTAACAGTGATAACACTCCGTGCTTAGAGTTAGTACCAAGGATTGGTATGCAAACCAAGGTCACTGCTAGATCTTGTGTACCACACTGGGGGGTGCAGAAAAGTAAACGCCGCACCTTCGGGGTGGAGCGAACAGGACAGGTGACTCTAAATTGGCCAATTAGGTATTCCATCCCATATTAGTCATATTCAATATAAAGTTGAGGGATCATGAGGGTCTTGATCCTTCTACCATTTTAGCCCTTCTTTTTGCTCTTCATTTTCTGTCTCTGTCGGATTGAGCTGCTCTCTCATCTCCAGGACTCTTCCTTGCTCGTTTTGGCCTTGGCAGCTGCAGCTTTGCTCTGAGGCCTCTGGCCGCAGTCTCAGTCGGGTTCTGGGCCGCATCCCTGAATCCAGCTCCCGGTTCCCGTCTGCTGCTGGGCCCTGCCTGGGACTGTGTCCACAGCATCAGTGGTGATGGTGACATATTTACTATCAGTGAGGGGGTTTGGGTTCAATACTGGGTTTGTACATATTTGTATATATTTACTTTTTTCATTATTATTGTTATTATTGTCGTGTTTGAGTAAAGCTGTTCTAGTTTCCTTTCCTAATCGGTAAGTCTCTCTCCTTTCTTTCCTTTCTTCCCTTTTTGGGTGGGGAGGGGAAGAGAGCGTTCAGTTCAGATTTGGGGTGCCCTGACCCCAAACCATGACAATTTTTCGTAATATTTTTTAAAATACTTCAGGAATTTTATGAAAACTTGATGCAATTCATAACACATTATGCAAAAAACTGTTAAAATCGTTATCCTAAACCTGTGTAGTTCAACGTTTGATTTTATGTAAGAAAACGAATTGGCTGCTTCTGGCAATGGTAATGTAATTACCGCTAGCTAAATTTATAGCATGAAGATCTGCAAGGCTGTGTCCCGTCATAGTTGCCATGTTGTTTTACCACTGTTAAATTGTAATTATAGTTTCAGAAAACCATATGTTTGGGGACATTAACAGTGACAGCAGAATCTTGTCAAAATGCTGGTTGCTTAGCTACAACTAGATGGAACAAACCACTAGTAGCATTGTAAAAACATTTGTTTTTCAAGGAGTATATTTAAATGACATCACAACTGTGTTGTGACTGTTACTGCTGGGTTTTCTACAGTTACTAACAGGCTGTCAAGAGAAGTGTTACAAAACTCAGCTGGAGTTGTAAGGAATCACTGTCAGGGAAAACAGACCTCCAGGAAGTCTTTGTCTCTAACCTGACTTTGTGGCAGTATTTACCTGAATTTATCTTTTTCCGGAGAATGAAAAAATTTGCAGATAATGCAAGCTTTCTTTTTTTTTTTTTCAGATCAGAAAATGTAGAAAATGTCATCTGTTTACAGGAAGAGATTTTTCTTTGAATTTTATTTGTAATTGAAAAATTGAAGAACAGTAACTTTTCAAATCTGGTGATCTCGTATTTGAAAATTTCCACTCTTTTCACTTTTTAATATTTAAAAACCCCACAAAACTGTAAAATTAACTAAGTAATTTTTTATTAACTAAACCTTACCCAGTAATACACATTTTTTCCTCTTGGATGACTCACCTAACATTCAAAAAGTTTACATGACAAACTGAACTTGAATTTTCAGTTTGAAATTGCCTACAATATATTTTTTTTCATTATAGGACAATGCACATATCTAAAACAAGTGTCGCTGACAGACTGAATCACTTATAGAGTCTGTTCAATTCTGATCCACAGCTTTCTCCCTGGGAGTGACTTTGTATCCTACACTTGATTTTAGCAAAAGGCAAAGAAGTATTGAATTAATGCAAGAAGTTTGAATTGATGCTTACAGCCTCCGTAAGCATAAATATGCTTTTAGCATAAATAAAATGCAAATGTTTGATTAATCAGGCTCTCCTGTTCTTGGTGTAAATGATTTGTTCAAGCCAAACATCCAGCTCCAAATTTTAGTTTTAATTATGTCTTTCTTGTAATATTATTATTAAGCTGTAATGAAAATTTAACTGGGACGAGACAGTAATTTAAATGAGGCCAATTAATAAATAACATTTTCAGTCTGCCATTATAAATCCTTATAAAGCTTGCTTATAACTTCAACACTGACAGTTCACTCCTTTATGTATAACTGAGAGCTCATGTCGTTCATCAGACCACTTTTGCTGTATGAAAACAAATTAATATTTAGGTGTCTTATAAAACCATTAGATTGAAATTCTGCAGTTGTATACCAGTGAAAAATTTAAGAAATGAAGATACAAGACTATCCAAACTTTTATCAGTGCAATGACAATCCCATAATAATATAACTTCTTCTCTCTAGTCATTTAATTTTAAACACCCTTTGTGGGCCAGTTCTGGGAAATATTTCTTCCTTTCTTTTCTGCAAAGCTCCAAATACGATTTGTCCCGTCTCTTCTGCTCCATTCAGTGTACAGGCTGGCCTACTATTAGGAGCAGAATTTCCAGTATTTTGATGTCGTCCTTTCGGTGATGATTATATAACTTAAATTTTTGAGTGGAGAATGTTAATTAGACGAATCATGCACATTTTTCTGCTTTGATATAGTTTTTGAGTTCATAACATCAGAAACTTTCCTCTGGGCCCAATAGCCCCTATATAAATAATCATTGCTTATACTAGGTCTTATCAGATTTTAATAAATAAGGATCCCTCACATGAATACATATTTCAGTGCTAGCAACAGGCTGGAGTCTTTTCCATATTTTGAATAGCATAGTCCCAATGAAAAAACCTTAGACACATAAACAAAAAAGGACACAATGCTAAATTTTTCTCACTCTTTCCCATGTAGATGTCCCTATCAAAGCTTTATTTTCTTAAACCTACTTTCTGGGAATGCAATTTATTATCATAGGCCTTTTGTTGTGCGAACAGAAATATTACAGAAACCACTTTGATGTACAGACTTATGCAGAAAAAGAGTAGCTGAAGGAATCTGGTCTATTTACAGTCTGATAGTTGTCCATCAGAAAACTTTTTACCACTGATTGGTAATGAGCCCAGTTTGTCAAGAAACTTATCTGACTTTTTCCATACTGCTGTGTAGAATGCTTCATAGTCTGAGCTTAAAGATGATATTGATCAAAATGTGAATATATGTAGATTTATCAGGACACAATGATTATGGTGATAAGACTTCATGATTGGAACTTCCAAAGTAAATGTACTGAAGGGATAAATGCATATTTCCTAGTCCAAGCAAATGGGTTCAGAATTGCAGTTAATGTTTCATACAACCCAACTTCATTAAGCACAACTGAGCTAATGACATCATGAATATGCTTCATTTTATCAAATTGCATTAATTAGGGAAATGCATTGAAAGCTGATTGTGAATAAATTTACTTTTCCATGGAATAACTAAAAAAGGGGGTAATTGGATTAATTTGTCCCTTTTCTCCCTTTTAACCTGGAGCAAGGTGACTCTTTCTCAACTTTATGGTATGAACTACTTTCTGTTTAACGTGATTCTCATTAACCAATTTAATTGTAGGAGTTTTAAGCAGGAACACTCACAGGCTGGACCAATGCCAGCTCATTCCTTTCCAATCATATTAAATGCCACCTCTCCAGGGACATAGACCTTTAACCAAAGGCCTGTGTTCCCATTATTCTTTATAATGTTAAACAAAGTGATCAATAAGGTCTTGCCATAGTTCCTTAAATTATTCATGCATGATCCTTTGTATCAAACAACAATGTTTACTGCAAAATTGTTGTCCTCTGAGTTCTGGTTGTGATAATGGGGCTCTGCAGTGTATTTGGTTTGTGTGACAAAATTTTGGCAGCAGGGGGGTAGCAAGCGTGGTTTCTCCGAGAGGTTGCTAGAAGCTTCTGCTATGTCCAATAGACCTAATGCCAGACAGGTCTTTCATGAACCCACACCTGGCCAACACCAAGCCCATCAGTGATGCTGGTAGCACCTCTGTGATAACATATTTAAGAAGGGGGGACAGAAATCCCAGGAACTGCGCCTGGAGAGTGGGATGAGAATGTGTGAGAAAAACAACTCTGCAGACACCAAGGTCAGTGAAGAAGAAGGGGGAGGAGGTGGTCCAAGCAATGGAGCAGAGTTTCCCCCTGCAGCCTGTGATGAAGACCATAGTGAGGCAGGCTGTCCTCCTGCAGGCCATGGAGGTTAACAGTGGAATAGATATCCACTGGCATGCATGGAGGACTCAATGCCAGAGCAGGTGGGTGCCTGAAGGAGGCTGTGACCTCATAGCAAGCCCACACTGGAGCAGGCTCTTGATAGGAACTGTGGAGAGAGGAGCCCGTGCTGATGCTGATTTGCTGGCAGAACTTGTGACCTGGTGAGCAGGACCTGTGCTTGAGCAGTTCTTGAGGAACTGCAGTCTGTAGAATGAGAAGTTTGTGAAGGACTGTCTCTCACGGGAGGGACCCAATGCTGGAGCAGGGGAAGAGTGTGAGGAGTCTTCCCCCTGAGGAGGAAGAAGTAGCAGAGACAACATTTGATGAACTGACTGCAACCGCTATTCCCCATCTACCTGTGCTGCCTGGGGGAAGGAGGTAGAGAAAATTAGAAGTAAAGCCTGGGAAGAAGTGAGGGGTGAAAGGAAGGTGTCTTTGAGATTTGGGTTTATTTTGTCATTATCCTACTCTGATTTGATTGGTAATAAACTAAACTAATTACCCTAAGTTGAGTCTGTTTTGCCCATGATGGTAACTGTTGAGTGATCTCTCCCTGTCCTTATCTCCACCCACTAGATTTTTATTATATTTTCTGTCTCCTCTCCAGTTGAGGAAAGGGATTGATATAGCAGCTTTGGTGTGCACCTGGCGTCCTATCAGGATTAAACTACCACAGCAGGATCCGTATCATTCATGGTGATGTCTTGGAGCTCTTAAAAACATTGTTGTGATGCATTTAATTATAGGAGCAGATTCTACAAACAGTTGAAAATCCTGTGATTTGCATGTAATTATGGGTATTATGTAGATTGGGAAGGGATAGGTAGCTTTAATTATGCAGAAAGAGTAGGTCTTTCTAGATTTAACCATCTGTTGTCTAGTATTCCTAGAAATTATGTTTAAGTTCATATCAAAAATAAGCTTTAAAATCATTCTGAGAAACAGCTGCTGTTGTACTCTTCTGTGTTCTGTGTCAAAGAAGCTCTCTTTTTAGAGGATTGTTACCTGTGGATTAGTGGTGAAGATATTACACCGAGTTTACAGACAAATGAATACCTCGCAATAATTCCTGCTAAGAGTGATCACTTTAATTAAAAGCCAACTACAGGTAACTTCTTCAAATATGAAAGTTTCCAAGAAACTTCCATTGTTACCTAGCTGAAATGGTAATCCATATCTGCATTAGAAAGCAAAGCTTTTCAATGGTGTGTTGTTCAAGTGAGCTTCAAAACAGGCATATAAATCTATCTACAGTACAGGTGAGAACACGTCTGACCCAGGGCTGATAATGACAACCAGAGCCACAAGCAGCGGGTGCATGGTGCAGAGCTCCCTGAGCTGTCTGGGTGTGAATCAGCTTGGGTCTGACTGCAGGCTAAGCCGCATTTGTGCAGCAGTGCAGTCAAGCTAATAAAGATAGCTGAGCAGCAGAGCTTGTTAGGTCAGCCGTAGAGCTGATCTGCACCATGTGGATTTATTGAGTTGCATCTTTGCTAGCTCAGGGATCTACACACCATACTCCATGTATGGCAGAGACAGGGTGATAAATAAGATATTCCGTCTGGAGACTGGGTAAAATATCCTTCAACTGACAAGAGCAAATACACCCCAGTGATCTGGGAGAAAACCTGCCCCATGGTAAATGTGAAAGGACAACCGACAGCTGAAAGGAACCTGTAGAGACAGTCTCTTCTGCAATTTTCTTTTTTTTTCTTCGGAGCATTAGATAGATTATAGATTAAGCATTTGCTGCAAGAAAACTTCATGTATCTCCAGGAAACTACTTGTATACCTAGGAAACTGTCATATCGTCATAATGATACTATCACCATAAAACTGACTCTACTAGTAGAAGTGAGTGGAAGCTTCTGCTCTGAAACAGGTAAGTTTTCATTCTAGTGTAGGAAGTTTTACAATTACAGATATACTGGTTTAGATTCACACGTTTTTGAATATGTCTGCAAGACTTAAAAATATGAATTCCTAGGGGAAAAAGTTCATGACTGGTAAATTTGCTTCAGGTTTCAATAACTTCCTCAAAGAAAAACAAAAACAAACAAAAACCCCCCAAACAACAATTCTTCATAAGCTTTTCTCTTTAGCTGAAGCTAATCAGTGAAGTTAGTTTAACGATTTCTGCATAGTTTGGAAGTTATTAGGTTCTAGCAGGCCATTTTCAGTACAAAAACTTTACCAAGTGCTGACCTTTCTTAAAGCACAGACAGTGCAAATGACTTGTTGCACACTGTGATGTCAACCTATTTCTCCAGACTGCTTTAAAGAAAGAGGAGAACTGAGCTTTAGGACATAATTATAGATACCTAAATTGCTAGGGATTTTGCTTTAAAGTGATTCATATTTATGTATTTTGGATATACATTATAAAAATTCCCACAACCACTGTAATATTAGTAAAATGTGTTACTTTCTGAAAACCTCTGATTTCTGTCCAAAATAGACCATATGTAACCCTCCATCAGCCCAAGGTTAACTGTAGGCTAATACTTACTATTTATTTCAGTAAACATACTAATTTGTGGTTGAAATAGAGGATATTTTCTAGTCATTCTACTTATTGCATCTTAAGACAATTTCTTTCAGTGTTGATTATTCTTACTGTCAAAAAGTTGCAACTTATTTCCATTTTTACTTCATATGAGTTCTGTGAAATTTAATTAAACAAAGACATATAAAAGTAGCAGCAATCATTTTTAGTCCTAGGGAGAGCTAAAGAAGAACTTGTCACATCTCTGTGGTCCAATTATCACTATGTCTAAATGACTATGAATTTTTAATGAGAGTGAGGACTGCAAGGGTTCTCAGTTTCTAAACTCTTTTCAGTAGAGAGAATGCTTCAGAAAACACGAAAATTTTTGAAAAATATTCTGGAAATCTAGGGAAGAGGACAATCCAGATTACAGGATGCTTACAATGATGAGAAAAACCTGGTCAGAAAAAAACCACCACCACAAAACAGAAAACAAATGGAATAGAAAAAAAAAAAAAAGGTGAGGTCCTAAACCTGTGTAAATCAGAATATTCTGTTGCTGCTGCATCAGGCTCCTCAGAGCTAATTTTGTTACCATGATGCAGATATCCTGTCACAAATGCCTCAGTAAAAGACTGAGATCTGCCGAGAATATCCATTATCCTTGAAATATACCAGTCAATATCAGTTGTAATTCCTATACTTCTTGATGTTAGAAAAGAATACAATTATACTAGGAACTGTGTGGTACAGGGTTGCATGTTAAGTTACACAATTGTGCACTTAGCCCTGCAAAGCAGTACCAGCAGCTTTCATTAACTTTGCCTATGCCTTGAATTCTTGAGCAGATAAATGAAATACT
>WEIS01064644.1:0-11355 GCA_013389965.1 Todus mexicanus
GTTTTAGACTTATGAAACTGTTCATGTCAATTTATGTCCCCAGCAGCAGAATCCATAGAGTTTTTGTTAAACTTACAGACATTATGATTTGTGCTGGTACTTACATGATACTTTAATCAGACAGAGAGGACATTTTAGCTTCGCCATAAGCAAGTGGGCATTCAAATGTTGCTTATATTACTTGTCATGCTACACAGGAAGAATTGCCTTTTTGCAAGATTGAATTAATTTCCTCATTTGCAGGTGCCATTGTAAGGCTGAAGTGCTTTAGTATTTACAAGACAAGACTGGGTCCAAATTTTTCCAGCATGGTTTAATGACCTGTACCTGTATGGTACCTAAGACAGGGTGCTAATCTGCCAGTCACCCCTGCTGTGCACACTGTGCTCGGGCAGTTGTTTTCCTTTGCTGAGCAGAGACCGCGTTTACTTTCTGTCTGTAAGAGCATTTTCTCGCCTACTAGCAAGGCAGAGCACTTTCTGCTTTCCTGTAGAGCCTGTTCTTCCTTTTCCCCTTCACTAAGTTGAAGCCTTTACTTGTCTCTTCTAGGAGAGCTGTGGCGACAACAGGGCTGTGTCTTTACTTTTTCCTGTCCTTCCCGATACTGGGAAGGATCTCCTGGTTGCTGCCTTCAAGGCTGTCCTTCAGGATTAGTGGCCATTTGTGAGGGTAGAAAACTTTTTCAAAATGATCTTAATTATAAAGATAGTACTAAATATAAGAGGAAAGGGCTGATAATACAAAAATAGGTTTGCATATATATTTTCATTAAAGCATGAGTTGATCTATCTTGTCCCAGAGAAGGCCTACCTTTCAGTCTCTTTTATCCACATCTGGGATCTTTGCTCCAGATTACTGCAGGTAATTCCTTTGGATCCCTCTGGGATGGAAAAGTCAGTATTTATCTGCACTTGTCTGGAAGCAGCGTTTTAAATACTCGCTATGCTGTTAGGATTGATAAAGGCGATATCTGAAGCTCCGTTTTGTTTTTTTTCCCCAATGAATCACCACTCTCTTTTTAATTGATCCCTTCTGATCAAGTAGCAAGCAATGTTCTGTCAAACAAAAACAGAACATAAAACATTCATGATATATTCCAGACACATCCTTTATTAAAATATTGGATCTATTAAATTCACATGCTTCAGCCAATCATTTGTCAGTGTTAGGAAATAATATCTGTTGATAATTATTTTTTCACCTTCCTCCAAGCCCCAGAGGTTGTCTGTGACAATGATATTTCCTATGGCAGAGTCCGTGCATAATGTGGTACAGGAACTCTGTTCTGCTATTTGGCTGGTGAGTCTTGGTCAAATGCTTGGACTAATATTATTGACATCCCCTGCAGGGATGGGAAGGATTTTTTTGTCAAGTCAAATGAACAGGACTTTGAAGCTTTTTCTCATCCTATGAAATGCAAAAAATGTTTTATTTTGTCAGTTCATCTCAGACAAGTGCTGCCGTTGGATCTTTGTCTGTCCTGTTTTCTGCCCTCAGCACACACTGTAGTTTTGTGGGAACTGAAATGTGTGTTGTTGGACAATCATGACTGCTAAAAGATCAAATTAACTGAATGATCCATCTAGCCTTAATTTCTATGGTGATTATTTCTAATCAGTTGGCCAAGTTATATTGACGTAAAATCATTACAAAGGATTATAAAATATTGGTTATTTTAAAGCTGTTATGACTACAAAATAGTCTAAGTATTTGTATTCTGTATTTTATAATATTGTTTGATTTAAACTGTGCACCATAAGCAGATTGGCAGCATGACATGCTTTCTTTCATTTAGTAAGAAGAAATGTAATGAACATGGTTTTGTTTTTTCATCAGCTGATCGTTCTGTCATATAATTAGCCTTAGCTGTACATTTGTGCTACCAAAAATATTGATGGAATTCTCTTTCTTCTTTCTTGTCATGATTTATTTAGGAAAAGAAGCCCATCGATATAANTCTTGTCATGATTTATTTAGGAAAAGAAGCCCATCGATATCAAGAGAACAGAACAGAAGATACGACCAAAGGGAGGAGAGAGACGAATATTCACAGTATGCTACATCAGACAGTGCGATGCCCAGGTCACCATCAGATTATTCAGATAGGCGGTCACAGCGTGGGCCTCAGTTATATGAAGAACCTGAACTGGGTGATTATAGAGATTCCAACAGAAGGAGTCGCAGGCGTTCCAAGGAGTATCCAGTAGAAGAGGAAGATGCACAAAACAGGGAAGAATATGAAAGGCAGCGGAGGGAAGAGGAATACCAGGCACGATACCGAAGTGATCCTAACTTGGCTCGTTATCCAGTCAAGCCACAACCATATGAGGAACAAATGCGTATCCATGCTGAGGTGTCCCGAGCACGTCATGAACGGAGACATAGTGATGTCTCATTGGCAAATACTGAGTTGGAAGATTCTCGGATGTCTATGATGAGGATGGAACGACCATCAAGACAAAGATCGATGTCTGAGCGCAGGGCTGCCATGGAAAATCAACGTTCATACTCTATGGAAAGAACTCGAGAGGCTCAGGGACCAAGTCCCAATCGTCAGAGGACCACAAATCATAGCCCTCCTACACCTAGGAGGAGTCCAATTCCTCTGGAAAGACCAGACATGAGGCGCTCTGATTCATTAAGGAAACAACATCATTTGGATCCCAATTCTGCTGTACGGAAAACAAAACGTGAAAAAATGGAGACCATGTTACGGAATGATTCACTCAGCTCAGACCAGTCTGAATCTGTCAGACCTCCACCACCAAAACCCCATAAAACGAAAAAGGGAGGTAAAATGCGCCAGGTTTCATTAAGTAGCTCAGAAGAAGAATTGGCATCCACTCCAGAGTATACGAGTTGTGATGATGTAGAGATTGAAAGTGAAAGTGTTAGTGAAAAAGGTAAGATTTCTAATTTTTTTACTCTTTCAATATGTGGTTTAGTTTCCATTCCATCGTATGCTTATTTTACCTATGAGAATTTATTGCAACCACATATCTACAGCCCTTCACTGGTGACTCAAGTTTGTTGTGATGGCAGTCAGAGTTTTTTTCTGATTTTGTTTCATTTACTTCAATATAATTTAATGATTTACAAGGAAAAGAACATCACACCCATTAGAAGTATTTGGGTATGCTGAAGGGAAATAACCATGCCTATTGAAAAGCCTGTTAATCACATCTGCAAAGTATCTAAAGCAGAACTTTCATATAATGTCGTGGTTTCATGTCCATTAATACCAGATTTGAGTACTCCTGGATCACCATGAGTGCATATTTGATCTGGATCAAGTGTGGGCACCTGATTGCATTTCTATAGAATTAAGTAGAGCGCACGATAGAGGGTTTATGCTAGTTTCATGCTGCCTGCTGCAGGTTAAAGAGCATCTGATCTGCAAAAAGCCTATGGTGTATAAAGTTTACTCATCAAAGATTTTAAACGAATCTAAAATGGCTGATGCCATTTATAACACTGGAAGTTTCTTTTTGCTGTGGGGCTATGAGGCTATGATGCTTTCTGGTTTTAGTTATTTTTAGGATTTGTGATGTTGGAGTTACTTCATTGTCATAAAGACAACCTATTCAAGGGTAATGCATGACTCAAATATGAAAGCATTGGGGACCATCAGTTTAAACTGAATCAAATGAATAATATTAGTTCACTCACCTTCATGTATGTTGTTGGTCCAAAGTACAATAGTTATAACCTGTTTTCAGTTATCTTCTTACCCTAGTGGACCTTTTAGTAATTCTCAGAATGGTCTTTTGCTCTTGTGGATTGGGATTAGAAAATTTCCTACTATTTATTTGTTATTAATATTGCCATGAAATTGGTTCTGAAGCAAGTAATTAATTAGAGTTAGCGAAATAACTCTGAACCTCCATATGTCAATAGCAACAACCATGGTTTGATAAATAAGGAGCAAGAATAGTGTAGAATGGAAGGAAATTTCACCCAGGTCAAAGCAGACAATGACATGCACTTACATGAAAACAACTGTGATGAAACCTTGACCACTTTAGTCTTCCTAATGAGTAGAAAAACTTGTATCAACTTGAGGGTGCTCACAATTTTGTTCTTAGTAGCAACCTTGAGGAAAATAGACACAATCAACATATGAGAAGCAGTGAAAAAGTGCTTGTTTAATGAAATTCAACATAGGAAACAGTATAAAAAATAATAGACAATATTTTTGGTACATGTAACATGCCAAACGTATTTAAAACATACTATATACAGTCTGACTGCTTCTGACTGTGCCTGCGCCCAGCCTGAGCTCGAGGATTCTGTTTTTGCCTTTGCTGATGGTCTGGGAGGCAATGACCAGGCATGGAACAGGCAACCATCTCAGCAGTAACGCCGCTAGCTGGAGCCAGAGCCAGATGGTGCCAACCTCAGCAGCCCTTGCCACACTATTGGACGATATCCTCAGCCCCATTCATACTTCTCCCTCACTCTTTAATCCCTGGAGAGGAAAGTCCAGAAAAGTATTTGTCTGAGTGAATTTGGGAAGATTTGGCTTCTGCTAGGCATGGGGGAGGAGAGGTCTGCTAGAATGGAGAGGAAGTCTCACCACCTAAATCCAGCCTTCACAGCTGCTCTAGTAACACCCATGTAAACCAGCCTGCACTTAGAGTACATATAAGTAAGTGATTTCTTTATGAGTACCACCAAAAGGAATCCAGCAAATAACACCCCTATCAGCCTTCCTTGTATTGCAATACATTATTTCCTTAGCTGGTAAAATACGATAAATTATTTTAAACATCTCCTTTGAAAATGGGTTTACCCTGCAAGTTACTCACTTTCTGCCCCTCAAAACTTCCCCAGTCCTGAGGATTTCTCAGCTGTCTTTTTAAGCCACATGCAAAGTCTGTTTGGCCAAAGATATAATGCTAAATATAAAAACATTTTGCCTTGGAATGATGAAGGGTGACAGTGTAACAGGAAGAATTTTGATGCAGTAATGATGAGTTCTCTGTAAGAGGAGAATAATTTGTTCTCCATCTCATTCTCTATGGAGTACCCATTTCTTTTCACAGATTCTGCAAATAAATATTAACAACTGTTCAACTGTGAGGAGCAGCCTGGGCCTGAGCTGCAGGAAGAGCTGTTTGCTGAATTACATCTGATATTTTACAAGTCCCTGACATTGGTTTTAAGAAATTAGTCTGAAAATTTTGAATTATCTGAAAAACAGAGGAAAAATATAATCATATACTCTTTAAAGGGCTGAAAGTTTGCCTTTTAAAATATATTTTCAAAATGAAAAGGATTGATACATACATATGGTTGGGACATATATAGGCATACAAAATGAAGGTAGCCATTTAATTTTGCAGGTCCAACAGAGACACGGACCAGCTACTGGATTAAGAGCTCTGTGAAGAGCCTGTGACTTTACGTATTTGGTTCTGATCTCATTTCAGTAGCTGTCTACCTTACAGTAATTTTTCCCTTGATTTTTTAAAAATGTAATCTGATTGTTTTCAGAGAGGGATCAAAGCAAAAGTATATTTCTGCATATTTCCAGTAATGACCAGAGAAATCACTTCCTTGGGATGCTCCTGCCTCCACTCTGTGGGGCACAAGGGAAACTGTGAGCAGAGAAAGCTAACGAACACCCAGACAAAACTCAGGCACCCAACAGGAAGCCATGTGAAACACTGGCATGGTGAAGAAGCACTGTAGATGTAGAAGAGAACTACAGAAGAGAAGAGCTAGATTCTTAAAATACTGCGCTTTTTTTTTTGCTTTTTTTTTTTTTCCAATGCAACTATATTTAGGCTAGTAAATTCAGGTCATAAACTAGGCTGAGGACTGGCATATTGAATTGAGAATCAGGGAGCTTCAGGAAGATGAGCAGACAAGGGGAGGAATTTTAGTAACTGCAAAACAAACTATGATTAGGTGGCTGGAAACCAGTGGATTGAGGTGGAAACTGGGGCTAAAGAAGAATAGGAGAGAGCAAAGCTGGTAGTTTAAGTAGGCTAAACCTGTGTTCTGTAGTTTGTGAAGAAATGATAAGGTGAAGGAAATATCTGATGAAAACAAATGGGAAAGTGGGAACTGGAGATTCCTGAATGGTAGATTAGAAAATGTGGAGATTGGCTGAGAAGCAGAAGCAGCATCTTGGGAGAGACAGTGAGTGGCTGGGAAAAGTGTGTTCAGAAAGAAGGGGAGGAGAGCTGAGAAGGGGCTTGGGAGCTTTGGCAAGGAGAGGCTGGGACTTCCTGAGCAAGCAGCATGGGCCTGGCAGCATGGACCTGAAGTGCTAAGAAGGGGTTTGGCAAGGTGAGATGTATAGGACGATAGTGAGGAGTCAATGATGTGACAGACTAGTTCATTCTTTAAAAGATCAGGAAACAATGCATAACAACAGTGCTAAATGCACATAATTGAGGTTATAAATGTATTTACTTGAAATTTAGATTGTGCCAGAATAAGATGTATTTTGCAGATTGGATTTTGTGCAGATCTTCATACATGTTAAAAGTGTCCTTAGTGACATAGCAGAATACTAATTAACAAGATGGCCTCTGCCTTTTTCTGTGCACAGGGTGAACGATTCTTATTGTGCTATTCAAAATTGTTTGAATCTCCTAAGATTTTTTCCAAGTTATCTAATGGACGTTTCATTACTCTTGCTGTGAATACTGCAAAGACTGTCTACGTTTTCAGCACTTGTTGCCAGTCCTGGGGATCAGGGTAGCAGACAGTCTGAGGCTGTATCTTCATGGCAGAATTCCCTGACTGTGCTAGGAAATACACTTTGCAGAGCGAAAAACTGAGGTGACCATATGTTTTGGACCAAAATATTAGGTATGTTTCTGTTTTCCCTGATACTGAAAGAACAAAGTTGCTTCAAATGTTAGAGAAATAAAAGCCCGTGCTTTTATGAAAACGTGAATTCTAAATGGCAGTAAACTGGGTCCTCAATCACTTAAACATAAAGATCATAATGACTTATTTTCAAATGTTCTAGATTGTTCAATTCACCAATTCCTTCCAAAACCATCTTGGTTTACTTGGTTCTGTTCGAAGGCTCTGAGAGATGTGGTTTATGAAGTAAGAACTGTTGTGGTGTTAATTGCAGTAAAACGGACATTGAACCACGTTACCTACAAAGCTCAAAATGAAGCTGGTTTTTTGGTGGTATTCAAGATAGACCAAGCTATCTACATTGCTTGTACAATTTAAGTGTCTTCTATGGTGGAGGAATATTAAAGTATTTTTTATTTTCATTTTCAGTTAGATGTTTGTCAGTGCAGTTGTAAGGAATCGGCCTTAGGGCAGGTTTGAAAAGGCCCCTGTAATTTGTCAACTAGCATGAAACATGTGAAGCACAGTGCTACAGGCTTGTTTTGTGTGTTTACAGGCTTTCCACATGGAGTTAGAAAATCAAGCAGTGCCACTGCCCTTATGTTCCTTGCGGCAGTACTGTCACACCTGCAGTGTGCCAAAGCCGCAGCCTGAAGAGATTTGCCACGGCTATACTCGGGAAAGCCAGGGGTCCCTGGGGCTATTGTACCTGCACTCAGAATGTAGACAACAGAGAGGTGATCTGCACCAGGGCTGGATTCCTCAAATATTTGGGGGTCCTGGATGTCCTACAATTCTTTACAAATCTCTCAAACTCCGGGGTTCTGGCAAGAGACAATCTCTACATAGAAGAAGAGAATTCATTCAAGGAAATCTACATGTGTAATAGCTCTAAATACTGCTATGATTTGCTCTAAATATAAAGTAGGACATAGTAGGTTTTCCAATGGTGGTAAACAGTTCAGGCATACACTCATACCATGTTCCTAGCAACCTTCCAGGGCACCCTGTGAGAGATACCTGTTTGCACAGATGATGGCTTACACCTGATGTGGGTGGAAAGGCAAATATGTCTGTGTTTTGTCAGAGGTGCAGTTCTCAAGTTTAGTGTTTCTTTCACTGTTCTTTTATTAAAACATGATAGCTAGATAGATACCTGTTTTTATTATCAAAAACCTCTTATGTATAGAATCATAGAATCATTTATCTTTGAAGAGACCTTCAATATCATTGAGTCCAACTATTAACCTAGCACTGCCAAGTCCATTACTAAACTTTGTCTCGAAGCACCACATCTAACCATCTTTTGAATACCTCCAGGGATGGGGACTCCACCACTTCCCCAGGCAGCCTGTTCCAGGGCTTGACAACCCTTTTTGTGAAGAAATTTTTCCAAATATCCAGCCAAGACCTCCCCTGGTGCAACTTGAAGCTATTTCCTCTTGTACTTGTTCCTTGGGAGAAGAGACCGGCCCTCACCTCATCAGAACCTCCTTTCAGGTAGTTTTGGAGGGTGATAAGGTCTCTCTCCTGAGCCTCCTTTTCTCCAGGGTAAACAACCACAGTTCCCTCAGCTGTTCTTCAGAAGGGTTGTTCTCTAGACCCTTCACCAGCTTTGTTGCCTTTTTTTTGGACACACTGCAAACCTTTGTCCTTCTTGTAGTGAGGGGCCCCAAACTGAACGTGGTATTCGAGGTGCAGCCTCACCACTGCTGAGTACAGAGGAACAATCACTGCCCTAGTCCTGCTGGCCACACTGTTTCTGATACAATCAGGATGCTGGTGGCCTTCTTGGCCACCTGGACCCACTGACAACTCATATTCAACGGGCTGTTGACCAAGACCCTCAACATACGTGTTCACAGATAGGTTCCAGGGATCTTCTATACTTAATGACCCTGTCTTGTTGATTGACAGCTGCAGAGTGCAGGTTGTGTGAGCAGGTATATGTGTGTGTGCAGGGCAGGGGGTTGATAACACTGGTCTTTGTCACTAAGCGCATCAAAACCAGCCTTGTCTGTGTAATGGTTATTTGCAAACATGAATAATTGCACTTTTTCATTATAGAAGTTAAAAAGGAGGTCCTTGTGTCTGAAACAGCTTGCAGGACCTGCTTGTTTATTGCAATATTGAAACCAAGCTGATAGAGAAACAGTTAAGTTTTTGACAGAAAATGAAGTGTCTTTGGAAACAATATGCTTGTCGCAAGTTAAAAATATAAGGTAGCTCATGGCGTGAGGAGCAGAAAGCACACTTTGAGTGCTACTGCAAGAACAGTGCATGCTAATATAAGCAGAGATGCCAAGCAAGTGGGATCACGGTGCTCTCACTTTTAAATTCTAAGAGATAAGGGACCTGATTTCAATCCTACTTGTGCCAGTTTATTATATCTTCAACAGCTTTGGCTTCAAAATTACACAGAGCTAAATTAGATCAGAATGAAATCATTGTTTCTAAAATTTGTTTCATTCAGGTTAGACAGTTCCTCAAAGTCTAACTTGGCTGGAACAAATTATTCTAGAAGGCAAAATTTCAGGACTGAGCTGCAGCACTAGACTTGAACACAAGAGGCTTTGAAATTTCACAGTTTCAGTATGCAGATATCTTAGAATTCTAAGAATGAAATTTTGAATGGTCAAAAGGAGAATAATTGATTATTTAGAATACTGAGATGTTTGATGCATCTTCTTAAAAGCCAGATCTGAGGGACTAACAAAATTTCTTACTATTATATCCCTGTGTATTGCAGTGTAAGAGATTGCGTTTTCCATTTATAAAGAAATCATTTTTTATAGAGACCTCTGCATCTTATGTAAGTCAAATGTGGTTTTAATGTTTAAAGAGTTTGACTGGAAATTCAGAATTCTGTGTTTTTATTTCGTCTTTTTTTTTTCCAACTTTCTCCTATGAACTACCTCTATTTTAAGTACAAAGATGAGAAATATTGAGAGATTACAAATACTATACTTTTCTTATATGTTTAACCAATTAAAAAATTGTTTTTTAAGTACTTACAACATTGAATGAGAACTGTCTTATTACTTTAAAATATTAGTATTGGCTATGATAGAGTTCTCCTATAAAATATTTTTCATAGATGCATAAATGATATCAGAATGAAAATGTTTATAGTTGTAGAAATTTTTAGTAGTACAAAATGCTCTTTCATATTTTTGCCAAAGCTTTTCCTATTGAAACATGTCTACGTTCCTTGGAAGAAAGGGAAGGGATTTTGTCTTCTGCAGCATCTAGAGGAATGCACTGTGTCATATCTTAAATTTGCAATCACTTAAACCTCACATAAGCCAATAATATACCTTAAAGAAAGAGCCCTGCCTTTTCCCAACTCTTGGCTGCATATTTACATCCTTACATCACTGGTTTTGCTCTGGTGGCAGAAGCATTCAGGCAGGTACACACTACATCAAACCAGGAAACTTTTGTGGGGTAATCTTAATTAGAAAAAAAAAAGGTAAATATTAAAATTTGAAGCTTCTTGATAAAATGATATTGAATGTCATCTTAGCTATTATAATGCATGCTGAAAAAAGGTGGTGTGTAACTGCTTATTCAGAATCTGAAGATAGACAGAGATTTGCTGGAAAGAGGAAGAAGAAATATTTTCATATAATAGAAAAGAGAATATTTTCTTATAAGTAAATGAACATGAATAATTTCATAGCAGTTTGGTTCCTTCAAAAAGTTTAATACTCTATTTTATTGATTAAAACCTTGGCTAAATTGTAACCTGAACCTTCTAAATAAAAACGTACACAAATCATTAAAACTGTAATTCTTTCATCATGTTTCCTGTTACTCCTGGACTGTTGGAACAACAGCTATAGCAGGATTATTGTGCAGGCACCAGACTAATTCCCTTCTGATATGATGCAATGAAAGACTATGAGTTGTTAATGAATTAAGTTGTTTATGGTTTCAGATGTGATTAAGTTGATTATTAATAGCAGAACATGATTTTTAATATTTTTTACATTCAGAAATTTTTTATCATGGGAACTTATCTTCAGTTTAGCTCTATATTTTTTAAGCTAACTACAAGATGTGCTTTGCCCTGGAAATTGTCAAAATTTTCTATTCTGAAGGGAAAGGTTTTTCTTTTTCAGTTGAAACTATAAGCCATTGAATTGTCTGGATGACCAATCTTGAAAGTATCATAAAAGCATTATTGCTTTCTTAGAGCACTTTAAAAATATTTCTTAAATTTAAATAGAAAAAAAAATTATAGTTTGAAAATAATTTCCCATTATCCTTTCACATCTTGGCAGCTGGAATATTTGCTGAGTTAACCTTTTACTGTAAGTAGCAATGAAAGAAATTACTGTCCAAACATGCCTGGAAAGGGATTCACCCTAAAAAATACAAGTCTTTCTGTGGAGGTACTTCTCATCTTATCCAACATTGTCCATTTATTTCTAATAAAAATTTCAGTTTATCTAAATTAGAAACTTGGAACTTCTGATCCAAGCCTTGCATCAGAAACAAGTGTTACTAATTCATACAGATTTTGCA
>WEIS01064659.1:0-10694 GCA_013389965.1 Todus mexicanus
CTTAAGGGTCTTTTCCAACCAATAATTACAGGATTCTGTAATCACCAAGCTGCCTGCCGTCAAGCCCTCCCTGGAATCACAAACAGGCAGCTGGGTCACACTTGCTAACTCTGTCCTCCTAAATAAATCAAGCCAGGGTCTCTTCTCAGGCTCCTGGGACAAACACGCGTACATGGCACAGGACTATGGATTAACTGAATTTGGAAAGGATTTTTTTGATGTCTTAATTCCACATCTTCTCTGAAACAAAAGCCGACATTGAAGACCAGGGAGATTTCTCTGGAGCTTGTCCATTCAAGATCTCAAAACCTTGAATGACAGAGCTCCTGCATTGAGGGACCTTTCGGGGTTATTGCATCTCAGGGGGACAGCTTTGCATCTTGCTTCTGCCCACACGACTGGGCTCTCTTCTTCCCCCCAAAGACACAACAAACTAGTTCTGAGAACAGCCTCTGCTATTCTTTGAGATGTGCCCAGGCATTTTTTTAGAAGACTGTTGACTGGCAGGGACAAAACTGGGCACCGTGCTGACAACCAAATGTCTGGGTGATCCCACGTACTCTTCCAAGAGCCCAAAAGCAAGGTGGCAAAATTTGCTTTCTGCTTGTAGGACAGGAGGGATGGCTGGCATAATAATTCCAGCGTAACTCCTTGGGTGCAGCCTTACACTAATGGGATGCCAGACCTAGTCCTGCACCTCTGTGGCTCCGCTCTGGGCTGTGCCATTCCAGGTCAGGCTGGCGTTAATTCAGTAGCATGCACATCACAGCTCATTTCAAAGCAGACACACTGAGCATCTTCTGAAGGCTCCTGACAAGCTGTGGCTCCACCAGAAGCACAAATCAAACCACAGATGAGACAACCTCTCATCCTTCCCTCCGTCTGATGCATAAATAATCCTCTGCAATTGTGTTGCCCCCTTCCTGCCCCATGACCAGTGGAGTGGTCCTCCACCACCTCCACACCTCACCACACACATCAGGATGAGCTTGTGTGTTGGACAGCTGGAACCAAAACCACATCACCTTGCAGCTTCCCAGAAAGTCCTGCAACAGCAAAGCTGTTCTTGGTTTGCAACAGGCGTCAACACGGGCAATGGGATTTCTGGGAGTGGGAGCACAGAGGTGTGGTCAAAGCAAACAACTGTTTGAAACACTCACCAAAGTTTAACTGGCTCTACGGCCCCCTCCAGAGACACGAAGGAAGAAGAGGACCTCACCAGATTTATTTCTTGCAAGACCACAAGATTTACTCACGCTTGGCTTTTTTTCAGGTGTCGTAAATTGAGCCTGCTATCTTTTCACAGATTGTCTTTTTGGATTTATCAGAAAGGACTTTATGGTTCAGAGCACCTTTTTTTTAATTATTTTTTCCACCCAGCTCCCCCACCCTCCAAAGGCCTGAATAACAAGCCCTGGGTCCAGCCCGTGTTTATAAATATGCGTATCGGTTACATTAATGGAAACTGATTTATTACACAAATAAGAGACTTCATCAATTTTCATCTGGACCTCTTTCAGTGGGACATAAATTACGCTCTTGCTACTGGGTTTGGATTTCTAAGTGGATTTATCGGAGCAGGGACTTTGCTCATTTATTTTATAGCTCTCTGTGTCTGCGGAATAATTATAGTTTTGAAGTTCTTTTCCCTCCCTCTTTCTCCTTTTATATATCCCCCTTGGAAAAGACTGGCTGATATCCTGGGGAGTGAGGTCAGACACTGCTTGGCGAGCCCGTTTTGGGTGCATCTCCTGAACTGTCTAGGAAAGCAGGACAAGGTACATTGCAGAAGACCCACTTAGACAAACTCTAACCCCCAAATAAACCAAATAACTCCCCAATGACACCTCGCTGTGATTGTTCGCTTTGGAAAAACCTTGGTTTGTTAATCTGGTTTAGGAAGCAACCAGCCCCTTGCTGCCTGGTAGCTCTGGATGGTGCATTCTTTTCCTGTAGCATCTCCAAGAGATGGATGGGGAGGAGGGCCCCTTCTAAAAGATCTGTCATTTAAACCGTTCTTGGCCACACAGACTCCACGGCTCCTTAAATGTCTAAGCTTTCCTTAAAAATGCAGAACTTCCACGTATAACTGGAGCCCGGAGAACAAATCTTATGAGGAAAGATTGAAGGAGCTGGGACAGTTTAGCCTGAGGAAGAGGAGGCTGAGGGGAGACCTCATCACTCTCTCCAGCTCCCTGAAGGGACATTGCAGAGAGGTTGGTGCTGGGCTCTTCTCACGGGTGACCAGCGATAGAACAAGAGGGGATGGTTCCAAACTACAACAGGGGAGGGTTAGACTGGGGAGTAGAAAAAGATTCTTTACAGCCAGAGCAGTCAGCTCCTGGAATAGGCTGCCCAGGGAGGGTGTTGAATCCCCATCCCTGGCCGTGTTTAAAGGCCGTTTAGATGTGGTGTTGGGGGATATGTTTTAGGGGTGAACTTTGCAGAGTAGGGTTGATGGTTGGACTCGATGATCCCAAGGGTCTTTTCCAAC
This sequence comes from Todus mexicanus, assembly GCA_013389965.1. Lineage (NCBI taxonomy): Eukaryota > Metazoa > Chordata > Aves > Coraciiformes > Todidae > Todus > Todus mexicanus. The sequence goes on from WEIS01064659.1 coordinate 2,495, forward strand.
CTCAAAGATTCTATGATTCTATAATGCTAAGAGGTGACTCGGCAAGGAGCTTTACTAGTCCCAGGACAGGAGGAAAAACTAACACAGTGCTGTAAGGGAGGAGATCTCCACATGGCCAAGCTCTTTCTGCACTGCTCAGCAGCACAACCCCTGGCAGCAGAAGAGCAGAGCTGCTCCCTTCCTCCCTGGGACAGCTTCTGGACTCAATCCCAACCCTACTTTTTGGACCTGATGATCCCAAGGGTCTTTTCCAACCTCAAAGAGTCTATGATTCTACCTGGACACATGAGGTGACAGACCAGGGGCACAAGGTTGGGAGGTAGGAGCACAACCCCTACTGCAGAAGGTGCTGCTGGCTTCTCTGCAGGCAAGCCTGCGAGACCCAGACTCTGCTGAAAACCCTTTAACTCTTCCTGCTGTCCTCGGCCTCATCACGCACCCTTCTCCCCATCTGCATGCCCTGAACTGCTGCCCAGAACACTTTCTTCTGCAACTCGTTTATGGAGCCTCCAGAAAACGAGCCAAAGGCTTGCCTGGGTTTTGTTGTTGTTGCTGCTGCTGTTTTCGCCTAAGGCCGGAGCACAATTCCATGAAACAGAAGCCCAGGCTCCCAGGAATGCGNCCAGCTCCCCCACCCTCCAAAGGCCTGAATAACAAGCCCTGGGTCCAGCCCGTGTTTATAAATATGCGTATCGGTTACATTAATGGAAACTGATTTATTACACAAATAAGAGACTTCATCAATTTTCATCTGGACCTCTTTCAGTGGGACATAAATTACGCTCTTGCTACTGGGTTTGGATTTCTAAGTGGATTTATCGGAGCAGGGACTTTGCTCATTTATTTTATAGCTCTCTGTGTCTGCGGAATAATTATAGTTTTGAAGTTCTTTTCCCTCCCTCTTTCTCCTTTTATATATCCCCCTTGGAAAAGACTGGCTGATATCCTGGGGAGTGAGGTCAGACACTGCTTGGCGAGCCCGTTTTGGGTGCATCTCCTGAACTGTCTAGGAAAGCAGGACAAGGTACATTGCAGAAGACCCACTTAGACAAACTCTAACCCCCAAATAAACCAAATAACTCCCCAATGACACCTCGCTGTGATTGTTCGCTTTGGAAAAACCTTGGTTTGTTAATCTGGTTTAGGAAGCAACCAGCCCCTTGCTGCCTGGTAGCTCTGGATGGTGCATTCTTTTCCTGTAGCATCTCCAAGAGATGGATGGGGAGGAGGGCCCCTTCTAAAAGATCTGTCATTTAAACAGTTCTTGGCCACACAGACTCCACGGCTCCTTAAATGTCTAAGCTTTCCTTAAAAATGCAGAACTTCCACGTATAACTGGAGCCCGGAGAATAAATCTTATGAGGAAAGATTGAAGGAGCTGGGACAGTTTAGCCTGAGGAAGAGGAGGCTGAGGGGAGACCTCATCGCTCTCTCCAGCTCCCTGAAGGGACATTGCAGACAGGTTGGTGCTGGGCTCTTCTCCCAGGGAATTAGCGATAGAACAAGAGGGGATGGTTCCAAACTACAACAGGGGAGGGTTAGACTGGGGAGTAGAAAAAGATTCTTTACAGCCAGAGCAGTCAGCTCCCGGAATAGGCTGCCCAGGGAGGGTGTTGAATCCCCATCCCTGGATGTGTTTAAAGGGTGTTTAGATGTGGTGTTGGGGGAGATGGTTTAGGGGTGAACTTTGCAAAGTAGGGTTGATGGTTGGACTCGATGATCCCAAGGGTCTTTTCCAACCTCAAAGATTCTATGATTCTATAATGCTAAGAGGTGACTCGGCAAGGAGCTTTACTAGTCCCAGGACAGGAAGAAAAACTAACACAGTGCTGTAAGGGAGGAGATCTCCACATGGCCAAGCTCTTTCTGCACTGCTCAGCAGCACAACCCCTGGCAGCAGAAGAGCAGAGCTGCTCCCTTCCTCCCTGGGACAGCTTCTGGACTCAATCCCAACCCTACTTTTTGGACCTGATGATCCCAAGGGTCTTTTCCAACCTCAAAGAGTCTATGATTCTACCTGGACACATGAGGTGACAGACCAGGGGCACAAGGTTGGGAGGTAGGAGCACAACCCCTACTGCAGAAGGTGCTGCTGGCTTCTCTGCAGGCAAGCCTGCGAGACCCAGACTCTGCTGAAAACCCTTTAACTCTTCCTGCTGTCCTCGGCCTCATCACGCACCCTTCTCCCCATCTGCATGCCCTGAACTGCTGCCCAGAACACTTTCTTCTGCAACTCGTTTATGGAGCCTCCAGAAAACGAGCCAAAGGCTTGCCTGGGTTTTGTTGTTGTTGCTGCTGCTGTTTTCGCCTAAGGCCGGAGCACAATTCCATGAAACAGAAGCCCAGGCTCCCAGGAATGCGTTGCATTACGACACTGTGCCGCAGAGACTTAGACTATTTACATAATAGATCAGAAAGCCCGGCCAATTAGCTGACAAAGGAAAGGGTGTGCTAGCAGGGCACTCAGAGTTCACCCTAATTAAGAGCAAGCCATTAGAGAGCTCGCCTCCAAATGGGAGTGAAGGAGGAAGAGGAGTGCAGCGGAGAAGGCAGTGATGACTGCATACAACCCTTTCCAAGCGTATCAGGACGTACCCTCCTCAGTCACCATCCCCAGGGCTGGATGTTCCCACAGCTCAGCAGCATGGATGGGGAAACTGAGGCAATCCCTTTGCTTGAGCTGAGGGTAACAAATTGACCATCAGCCCAAGCCTTCCCTGACCCTTGGCTGCTTGTTCCTCACCGATTCCCACCTTGTGACAACACAAAACAGGGCTCACCTTCGGTGTGGTGCTTTGGTTTGACCTTGGCGCGCCTCCCCATGCCCTCCTGCAAGCACAACGTCAACCCTTCTGTGACTCAGTGCTCAGGACCGTCTTCTGCTCAGTGGACAATGAAGAAGCCCACACACATGCAGGCAGCAGCCGGGTGAGCCGGCAGAGGAAACCTCAGCCCCAATCACTGCTTAATTAAGTTAATTTGCTAATTGGCAGCATTTAGTCAGGGGAGGAGCGCCACCTGCTGAACCCACCATACCCCTCCTCTTGCTCCACCCAAGGTGCTGCAGGTTTTCAGGGCCCACCACTCTACGAACTGGCTCTGAGAGCATCATCAGGAAGAGAATGAACCTGGTGTCATATACTGGGTTGGATAGGAAGGGATCTCTCAGGGGCATCTAGTCCAACCCCCCACACTGAGCAGGGCCATCTGCAACTAGAGCAGGTTGCTCAGAGCCCCCAACAATCTCAGCTGGAATATTTTGAGGGATGGAGCTTCTACCACCTCTCTGGGTGTTTCAGTTGGCCACGGTAGCAGGGTGTACTGTGTCATGTAACTCTGTTACACACGCCTTGGTGGTCTTTGGTCTCGAAACAGCAGAGACCCTTGCTACAGAGTTGAAAGCACAGGTTTTCTTTCCAGGCTGAGAGCTCATCAGTGTGACGAGTTATCGCTTGTCAGCTGTGCTGTGCTGGCAGCATCTTCCCAGCCAACACCTGAAAAAAGAAATCCTGAAAAAAAACCCCTCAGTCCTAAAGCATCTTTGTGTCCCTGCTGTCCACTTCACGGTCTTTGCCCTTCATGAGGGTTTAATACAAAGTATTTTGCTTTCGGGTTGAAGTAGGCAAGAGCAGCACGCGATCGGTTCCAGTTGTGCAGCTCGCAGGTGGTAACTTCCACAAATGTTGTAATTCCGTTGCTTATGATCCTCTGCCTAAACTCCAAATATCCCCACGTCGGGAGCTCAAATTGCCAACCCACATGTCAACTTGCCAGGACTCCGGCCACCAAAACCAGCAAGGCTGGCTCGCAAGTCCTGAGATTATCTTAAGAATGACTAGATTTTATTTATCTACCCGCTTTTAAGTTTGCAGAACGCTTTGGATTTCGTATTTCTAAGCCTCCCATTACAATCACAAGGGCTAGGAGCTTTCATTTTATTTCATTTTTCTTTTGATGTCGAGCAAAACCTGAGATTCTTCACGCAATCTCCTGAACCCAGCAGCTGGGATTTTATGGAAAAGAACATTGACAACTGCAAGATGTCCAATAAAATCATAAAAGTTGGCAATGCTGGGGGGTTACTCCCCTCCTTTATTGCTGGTCCACAGGACAAGTTAATTGGTGTGATCCAGCTGCTGGCTGGTTTTAGGACAGATCCTTAAAAGCACTTACAATTGCCAGGGCTCGGAGTCCTCCCAGCTAACCACAGACACCTAACGGAGGTATCGAAGTTAGAAACAGGTTTGCTCTGGCTGCTTTATTCTTTTTTTTTTTTTTTTTTAGAGCAGATTATCCCATCCTAGAAACGGGTTGACCAGATCAGCTTTGAAGGTGCTCTTGGCTCTTCTACTGGTGAAGGCAAAACAACTGCAGTGGCTGCTCTCCTAAAACGTGCCCTTCCTTAACCTGCGCCGCAACGAAAGTTCAGCCCCGAAAGTCCTCTTAAAAGCTGGCCTCTAAGACAGTAATGTCAGCCCCTTCTGAGGCCTCATGTTTTGCACAGATCACCCTCATTAGCAAGGGAAAGTGGAATAAATGGAACAGGCTGCACTCCCGGCGTGATTTTTTTTTTTTGTTGTTCCTCTTGGAAGTCCCCCCCCCCGGATTCAAACAGATCCTTCCAAGCAGCCTGGTTCGTGACCGCTGCAGATTATAAAAGAGCCAGGGATCCAGCATCCCTGCAGCTCATCACTGACAAACGGCACTAGCTGGCTGGCTGGAGTGTTTCCAATAAGGGATGCTTGCTTTGTTGGGAGCTTGCGGAGAGACTGTTTACAACAACAGCCCCCACAATTACCTCCAAATGATGTCCCTTTGAGGAAGATGTTCTGGGAACCTGAAGAGCAAAGCTTCTGAGCTGCTCTATCTATATCAGAAATGTGAAAGTAATCAGGAGTTGTTTGGATCTGGAGACCGTTGTTGTAAACAGATGTTGCTTTAAAGCATCACGGGCAGATCTTCCTTACTGGTCAGCCAGAGCTGGGCCAGCTTGGAAGAAGAAGGACCCAGCCCAAGATGAACTGATCAAAAAAAAAGAGTGTCACAGTTGCAATCCAATGTTCTTTTGCACCGTGTCAAATCTGATCTAACTATCCCAAATTTGCCATTCCTAGGCACCAAGAGAGACACGGATCTTATTTCCTTGTTTTGAAACACTGAGGTGAAAACTTTGGGGATTTTGAGGGGTTTATTTTTGGTAAAGACAAGTATTAGCTAAGCCTGATGGATGTCTGGACAATGAGAATATTTGGAAGAAAGCTGGAGGCAAATGCTTGTTTTACTCTTAATAGAGGATTTTATTTTTTTTTCTTATGGAGAGAGAAGAGGACAGGAAAAAAACAATCTGTCCAGAAGACAGAGCATTGAAACGAGCCCTCCTCTTCTTCCCAAACCACAGGACCTTAGGGAAAGATTATGCTTCTTTAATTGTTTCTTTTTCTTACCCTTCCCATTTTAAACCTTAAAAACACACTTGGGTAATAATTTCAAATCCTTTTCCACGGCTGCGAGTGATAGAAACCGATCCACATGAACCAGAGAAGTTGCTCCTCCTTCAGCACCGTGGGATTTGAGAGCCTAGTTTGGCAGTGCCCAGAAACCATGGGAAATGTCCCCTTGGAGGGAGGGTGGAGACCTGAGCTTCAAAACAATTCTTCCCAGCTGTCTGGGTGACCCTGGAGAAGTCATCAAGACCACAGCCATCCTATCTAGGTGGCCACCATCAGCTCCTTCAATTAGGAATCCCATTGCTAAGAAAGGCAGGGGCCCTGGACCATCTCTCTCCTCACTGAAAAACCCTGGGGCAACCCGTTTGGCTTATTTGTTTTCTTGTGTACAGGCTGTAAATGATGCCTTAATCTAGGCAAGAATCTCTCTGTGCTTCGGTTCCTACCCTGGCAGGGGCAGGAGATGCTGTTTCTCTGTCTGGGTAAGAGCAAGAGCTTATCGGGACACAGCTTATCCTTCACCTCGGCTTTCACCAGCACGTAGTTTGATCCTGTTTAGTGCAGCTGGCTCTACTCTGGTGAGTGGAGGCTTGGAGGTTTGTTTTACCAGGAAAAGGGGTCTCACATGAGACCAAAAAGAGGGGAAGAAAAAAGAAAGGCACTGGTTCTCCCCTACTCCCTAAAAAGGTTTCCTTCTTCCTGCAACATTGATCTCATCGAGTAGAAGAGATGCTGAGCCTCCCCTCAAACAGTTTCCCCCTTCCCCAGTTCCACAGGAATGACACAAACGTGATTCATGGGTCAGGACACGGAGGCGACAGTAAGGATCCGCTGCCGAATGAAAGGGGCTAAGGCAGGAGGACCAATGGGAGGGAGGCCACGAGCTGATGTAATGTCTGGGTAGCTCAAACCAGCTCCTCAATCTCTGTTATTAGGTAAAGACAGGCTGTCCCTGGAGAACCCCACAAGCTCCATTCCCCCTCTCTGCAGCCTTCCACACGGTCACGTTAGGAACATGCCCTTTGCACTCTCACCTACGAGCTCCCAGCACACGCAAGCATCCTCTGGCACTCCAGCCTTCTTCCTCCAGCAGCCAGAATAATGCAGCCGCACAACAGGAGCATTGTACCAGCAGATCCCTCAGCTCCAGCCCTATAATNGGGGCCTTGCAGGGCTTCAAGGGGCCTGGCAGAAAGATGGGGACAGGCTTTGGAGCAGGGCCTGTGGGGACAGGACAAGGGGGATGGGTTGGAACTGCCAGAGGGAGATTGAGAGTGGAGAGAAGGGAGAAGTTGTTGGTGCTGAGGGTGGGGAGAGCCTGGCCCAGGTTGCCCTGAGAGGTGGTGGCTGCCCCATCCCTGTCCCCATTGCAGGGGAGGTTGTTGTGGGCTCTGAGCAACCTGCTCTAGTTGCAGGTGGCCCTGCTGAATGTGGGGGGATAGAACTAGATGACCTTGAAAATTCTTTCCAACCCAAAGCATCCTGTGATTCTATGATTCTGTTGCAATGCACTGATGGAGGGACTACTCAGCACCTAGATATAAAGAGGTTCAATTCGCCTCAGTGGCGCAGGAAACAGCCCTAAATCTGCTTCATGGCCATACCTGTACTCCCCAGGGAATGTGTCCACCTGTGGTGGTAGGAGAATCATGTTTGATGGGCACTAGCTGCTGGCAGCTTCCTAATTCAGGATGGTCTCGGCTGCACAAGGTCTCTCTGGTTGGAGGCCCTTTGTTGCTGGGTGCAGATATACTCGTCTGGTCCCATCTGCCCTGCTGGGCTCCCCAGGGCCATGTCTGGCTAGGTGATCTGCTCATTACCTCTTTGGGACAGTCCTGGTGGGCTAGTTTGGAAGTCCTGTGACTGGGGATGGAGCCAAACAAGGGAAATCTGATGGAAATCACACTCTGGAGCAGGTTGGGTCAACAGGGAGGGCAGAATGAGGCTCCATGGATAAAAGAGAAGCAGGTGAGTGCTGCAGAAGTGCAGTTCTGAGTAGAGCACGGATGCTGGCGTTCGCTACAAGCCACCAGAAACAAGTTGAATTCCCCGAACAATGTTTGTGGGAGCAAGCTCTTCTTTTCTGGGGCTTTCATTTTGCTTTGCTCCCATCCGTCTGTCACATCTCGCACGTTTCATTCGAGGGGAATTTTTGATTTCGGAAGATAAAGTAGTCCCAGAGGAATATTTTCAGGGAGATTATTTTAACAAGCACTTTTGTACCAGGAAATCAGTGAGTTTAACCTAACAAGCAACTACCAGGCCAGGGGGACAAATAAATCTAGTTCCCACCTATTAATTTTACAGCCTACATAAAGCAGTGTTGAAGTCAAAAGTATATGTGACCCAAAAAGACATTGCTCATTTTGACACATATATAGCTTGCCCCCTGCCTGAACCCTGTCCCTTAGCCTAAATCCAGGAAGCGGGCTCCCTTTTGTAACGGATCATAGTCCTGTGTGTGTCAGGAATGTGTTCTACCTTAAACCAAATGTCAGCCTGGCTCGGGGAAGGGGGAAGCCGCTAGAAGATGTTCACTCTGAACCAGGGAAGTTTTTCTGTTTTGCCTTGCACGACGATGCGTTTGTTTTGTTGTGCCACTCGGGGATTCAATCCAGCCGAGCCCATGCGAGGCGATATTGGGATTTTTGTCTTGCCAAGCTGACATCTGAAAAGAGCAAGCAGGCGAGCGCTTCCACTTGAGGAGTATTTGGAATGGGTTACTGAAATTAGGACATTGAGGTGCTGGAGCG
>WEIS01064665.1:0-15864 GCA_013389965.1 Todus mexicanus
GTCAAATTATATTTCTGCCTGTCATTGTCTAAACTGTGTTTTCTCTTTCCACAACTCCCAGGGACACAGTCAGCTCAAATTTACAATCAAGCCTGGATTCTAAGTCAGATTTTCTTCTATTCAAATTAAAAGCCTGAAGGATTAGCAAAAAGAAATAAAAGCTCTACAGTCTTTTAACCAAAATACTTCTGCAGAAGCCACCTGTGATTATAGCTACATAAGTAAAAGGGATTTTATTATCTAAACAGGAATGCAGGGATTGAACCAGTGACAAAGAATAAACATGCAATGGGAACCTATTTGCAATAGTTATTCAAGTGAAAAACACGGGCACAGGAGATGAGTGTACAACCCTTTTACTGTAAAAGTAAGTCAGAAAAAAAGAGTCTGGATATAGTCATTAAAGGCAGGTAGTTCCAAATCCAGTAGTGGAATATGCTAATCACCTGTGCTGATCTGAAGGAACTTTCTACATGTTACCAATGGATCTCTGCATGCCATCTCTCTACCTCTTTCTGCCCTGCACTTCTGTTTCAGTAACTGAAAAGTTTTGAACAGGGGCCTAATGTTGTGTGGCTTACACCAAGCCAGGAACAGTTTCCAGTGTTACATGACTTGACTTGTGGATTCTAAAACGCTGCACATGCTTTGCAAGCATGTGTAAGCCAACTTAACCTGACACAGAACTTGACATTATGTAAAATCTATGCACGAAACAGGGAAAAGAGGAAAGTGTAACTGGAGAGAGATGTCAGAGTAATAGGTATGAAGGGACTTTCCATAACAAGGTCAATTGAAATTAATATGAATGCAAAGTAACAAATCAGGTATGTGTGCTGCCTATGTAAATATAAAGCTAGCTTGTTATTACAAAGGAAGTAGAAGGGCGCTGCCCAGAAATTACATTATTATTGCATTGAATTCATGTTTAGGCTCAAATTTCTAGTTGAACTGTAATTAAAGCCGATACTTGATATAGTGGCCATCTGTTAGCAACTGTAAAATGGAGATAGGAAAATCTTGGTTTTTTGAGTTCTGTTGAGAGTATAATCATTTATTAAAATATGTCTGTGCTCTAGCTGGCTTTAATAAGTTTCCAGAAACACCAAGGAAAAATGGCTGAAGTCAGTTCTTTCTCCCAGTATCACCTTAGTAATCCAGAATCAGCGGATTATTACCATTAGCAAAGGGGAAGAGAAATCGGATTTTCACTTTTGAAGCATGATGCAATTTCAAAATTACAAAAATAATATTCAGTGACGTGATTCAAGTAAGTGATTTTGGATAAAAATTTCCAGCTGGAAAGACTTAATGTTGATCAAAACTTTGATTTTCCACCTAGATGAATGTAGGTCATAGGCCAACACAACTTACAAAGTCCAAGTACAGCATGTCCCATCTGTATTCTTGAGCAATCAGTCTTACTCTGTGTTAAGAGAATTCTAACCTGTCACGTTGGCTTAATCCTGAGCGCTTTTGCTGAAATTAATGCCTCATTTTTTGTTTACTTTTTAAAAGAACTATCCCTTCAATTGCCTAGTCAGAGGCTTCTCAAGTAACATTTTAGTCTTTATTTCTACGTGCACTGTGGAGTTACAGCTCCCGTTGTGATCATTTGCGGTTAGCATACAAAAGAAGCCAGTGCCAGATGGAATAACAGAGGAACTGCTATTCGGAATCTGACATAGCAGAACAAAAACTCAGAGAAGATGAAAGCTTACACTGTGCAAACAGCTTCAAGTAGCTGTTTTATAGTCAGCATAACAAGCTGTATAAGTTACACAAGTAGGAAGTCTGACTGAATTGAACCAAGTTTAAACAGGGAGAGCCCCTACTGCCTCTGATTAGACAGTGGCTGTATTTAAGATGTTCTTAGTTTAGAAACAAATTATCCAAAGGCATCTCAGCAGAACAGGACAAAAGCAGATTTACTAGTGGGTCTATCGTTGCTTCACCTCTGCCTGCCCTTGCTGCTACCACCAGCCAGCGCAGCGCTTCCACGTCCTACTGTGGAGTCCGTGCTTTCACACCTGTGCAAACCTCCTTCCTTGTCATATGTAGTAGAGTTGCTGTGGGCAACCTTTTTGTTGTCAGTGAAAAGTAATCCATGAAGTACTGGAAGATGCCTCTCATTGGAAAGGCATCACCTCGCTCTGACAACCGCTTCAGCTTCTTTTATCAGCAATGTTAATTCTGCTGGCAGTGGTTACCTAACTCTGTGTGCTAAGGTTGAGAGGGGTGAAAGAACTAGTTGTCCAGTTTTAATCACAAGTAAACAAAGAAATGCCATTGACCTGTGATCACACAGAAGTCAATTGTAGACCAAAAAGGAGACATTTAGATAACCTATAATATTTCTGTTATAAGGAGCCTAGATACAACTCAAGGCTGTTTGCTTAAACAGACAGGTTGGTTAAACAATAGAAGGAATAATAATTTTTATCAGAAAGGCAAAGAGGAACGAATAACTTGAGCAAGTGCAGAAGAAAATAAAGTCTTTCAGCTGCTTCCTGAAGTTGATTAGTGTTCTCTGCAGTCACATTTTCTCAGCTTTTGGAGTAGTACTGTCCTTTTCTGCCAACAGGGAGGGTGTTGTTTGTTTTAGTCATCTTAGAGCAGTCACATGTCTGTGAATGCTGGTAGCCATTGATAATATTCCATGAGGCTGGTTCAGGAAAAAACTTTTAAATGGAAAATGCCACGGAAGTGGGCACGAAACTGCCATAACAATCTTTTAATGAAGCGATTGGCAATGACTTACTCTTGCTTTTTTTAAGAAGCGCACAGAAGATTATTCTCTCTGCCAGTGACTCAGCTGGTAATTGAAGTAAGCAGGGGAGCTGGGAGGAGTTAGTGGGGATCATATTGTATTTGTTTCGTCAAGTAGTACCTCCTGCCCTGTGATGTTAACTTGAAAACAAACATACTCAGTGAGAACACTGGAAGATTTTATACTTTGGAAAATGCACCCACTAGAGAACCTAGTTGCATAAAGTCAATGACACCTTTATAAACAAGGCTTAAGGCAGAAAAATCAAAACATTCCAAAATTAAATCTCCATCACCACTCTGAAGTTTTGAAGTAGAATTCTAAAAAGAAGCTGGTTTTAATAATTATTGAGTTAGACAATGATGTATAGAATACATAATGAACTGAAAATGTGCTTCACCTTCTAAAACGAGGGGAACCAAGTAACAGAAAGACCAAAGAATTAAAATACTCTCATTAGTATTGCTATGGCACTGGCTTGTTCAAAGCACTTTACATATACTGATCAAATTCATCTTGCAGTACCTCTAATAATGTATTAGAACGAGTTTCTAAAGCAGCGAAAGCAGGGAAAAATAATACTGGGAAATCATAGAGCAGTAATTGTGCCAGGTGCTTTATTCAGAAAGAAAATAAGCGAGTCTTCATGCTGCCAGGGGAAGCTGTGATGCAAACAGTGCAAGCAAAAAGCCCAAATTGCTAAGGGGTTGAGTGGGGTTTTTTCAATGCCAAGTGTTAACTAAGATAAGGTGTAAGAAAAAAAAAATTAAAAAGGAAAACAAAATGTAAGGGCTAACTGATTCGGATGCTTTATTTAATATGTTTTGGCCCAGACTTCAGGAGTATCTCTCATCAGGCTTTACTGCCCAATCCTCCTGAAAGCATTAGCCACCTAAAACTCCGGGCAGCGTTACGGAGTGTTTGCGCTCTGAAGGCTCGTTGTCCTCAGCTTCTGCCATACAAAAAGAAAAGAGCAGCAAGGTGTGAGTGCTCCCCTCAGGCTCCGGCTGGGGAGACCCCGAGGCAGGAGCGGGGCCGGGGCCGAGCCGCGTCCAGCGCCCTGCTGGGCACCGCCGGCGGCAGAGGAGCCTGGGGCAGGGTTGAGGCGCTCCATCAGCGGGATGAAAGCCGCTCAGTCACCCTCTCGTAGAACGCACAGGACACGGGATTGCAGCAAAGGGTCAGGGTGGGCGAAGCAATGTAAACACCGCTTTATGTGGGGATCGCGTATTTGCCTTACGCAATGGTGACACAAGACAGAACAGTAGCCGGAGGGCGGGTTTCTTTGTTTTGTGCCTCTCCTGCCTCCCGTGTGAGGGGGCGCGGGGGAGTGCGGGGCTGTCCCGCAGCCCAGCGGGGCAGGGTCGGGAGGTCCCGGCCGCTCCCGCTGCCCCGCCGCAGGGCTGGGGAGGAACTGCTGCCGGTGAGATGCGTGTTTAACTCGGTATGAGGCATTGCTCTGCTTGCCCGAGGCTGCCACAGGGTCGCGACTCGCTCAGCCCCGCGAGTGGCAACGGCCCCGCACAGCCCCAGCCGGGAGCGGCGGCGAGTCCGCCCCGCCCAGCCCTGCCCTGCCCTGCCCAGCCCTGCCCAGCTCTGCCCTGTCTCACCTTCAGCAGCTCCTTCTCGATCTCGCCGGCTTTGTGGACGATGGGGCCCCGCACCGCGTATTCCACCGCCTTCACTTGGGGGTTCATGGACTCCAGCGTGAGGATCTTCTCCCTGCTCGCCTTCTCGGTGATGTTCACGGCGGAGGCCTCGGCAGCGCTGCTCCAGCGCACCGGGGCAGCGGCGCAGCAGCGCTGAGCCAGAGCCAGAGCCGCGTCCTCCCCTGCGCCGCGGCGGAGCCCCGGCCCCCGGCAGCCCAGGCCGGCCGCGCCCGGCTTGGCAACCAAGACAAACCGGTGCATTGCTCCTCCAGGGAGTTCCCCAAGCACGGGTAAGGATACTGGTGCCTTGAGGGTCGGTGCAGTCGGAAGCGGGAGCTTGTCAGACTCACGCCAGGCAAGAGATGCGGTCAGCAGAAACGCCTCGGCACAGTTACACGAGCGCGCTCGATCCTCCCATGTCCAGATGCTGCAAACTTAATTGCAATTGGTACAGCTGATCTTGCAGTGCTGCGATGCCACCAGAGGAGCAATAGATCCCACCATTGCATCAGAACAGCGCTGCAGGCTCCTGTCCCCCGACCGGAGTGGCCGGACTAGAGCTCGGGCAGGGTCCCGGCTACCACCATCCTTCTCCAGGCAGCAGTAGCAGCAGCAGCAGCCGCCCTGCCCGGCCCGAGGCGAGCGAAGGTGCGGCTGGATTGCAGCAGCAGCGGGGCGGCCGGGCCCGCTGCCTGGCGGGTTTTGTAGTTCCTGCAGCCTCGGCTGCGCCTGCCCAGAGCATCAGGTGATGGGCTGGGAACTACCGCACCCACAGCCCCGCCGCCCCCCGCATTGTCTGTGCCGCCGGCGGGCGGGGCTGGAGCTGCCGGCGAGGGGGAGAATCCAGGGGCGTTTCCGAAGGGAACGGCGAAGCCGAGGGGTGTCGGGGCGGGGAGGGTGTCGGTGCCACCGTGCGGGTCCTTTGTCTGCGCTTGTCCCGCTGCCCCGCGCTCTGGCAGATGCCGTCGTGCCCCCCGCGGGTTCCGCGCCGCCCGTCGGGCAGAGCAGCCTCCGAAAGCAGCGGGAGGAGCTCGGGCTGCGGCCAGGGGGCTGCGGCCGGGGGGCTGCAGGGGTCACCTGTTGCTGGGCTGATGGAGCCCTGGCAGCGGGGCCCAGCAGCAGCCTCAGCCCTCACCCTGTCACTCTGCCAGGGGAGCATTTGCTCCTGATCCTTCCCTCCCGCAGGAGCAAGTCGGTTCTCCTTCACAGTTTCCTCATTGTTTCCAGATGATGAAAATGTTTTTATCTCTCGGGTTCAGTTCAACTTTCATAGCAAACGACTGGAGATGTGCCATGAAATGTAACAGCAGGCGAATTCAGAGGACAGGGAGGTAAATGCTCTCTTCTTGCTGCTGCTGTGGAGGAGAAGGGCTGCTTTACCCATCCTGGGTGCCCAGAAGAGACTCCTTGTTTGTGCTCAGAGACTGGAATAAGGGATTATTCACTCAGGAATATTCCTATGACCTAATGTTACCTCCTTGAGCTAGACCGTGGGCTGTAAATCAGGCTTATTTATGAATTGTTTTTGTAGAAACTTATTTTTACTTTCTCATTCCCCACAGACTTAGAGAGAATATAGGAAACCATCTTCCTATTTTAGGTGCCTAAATTAGATGGTTTGAGACTTGAGCTCTGTTCTGTGTGTTTTGGTATCTTGCCTTGGTTGATAAAAAGAAAGAAAGCTGCTTTTGCTGCTTTTGATTTTATTTTGTCCCATAGAATTGTATTTTGTGTCTTTTCCCTGTCTTTACTATTTCTTCTTTCTAACGAGCTTCTGCCTGCCGTAGTGTTTAGTTTCATATGTCATTTGTTTCAGTCCTTACTCTATTTCAAGTGCAACATTTTAGCTCTTGCTCTGTGCTCATTTAAAAGTAATTGCTACCTGAGAATTTTAGCCAATTCATAGTTAGCAAAATAACAGAATTGGGATGTTTTTAGAGAAGGGCTGAAGGGACTGTCTTGAGGTGGTGCAGAGTAGTAATTTGTTTTACTCAGGAATTAAATTTCATGTCCTTCCAGTTATTGTACTGATTGCGCTGAAAGCTTTTTCTTGTTTACTGCTTAGCTTGTGAAGGCTGAGTGAAGTGTGTCTGGCTCCGCTCATCCTCTTTCTGCTCATAAAATGACCCAGTGGAGCACTGTATGGTAGAAATTCAAGTTCTGAGAAGGACATTTTTATTTATTTGCAGCTTCAATAACTGTCTCAGGACATTGCATGTCCTTCAGACTGATTCCACCCTGTCTCCCCACCCCCCCTCCCGTATTTTAAGCCTTTTTAAGTTTAGAAATGTCCATTTTTGGAGCCTGTATACTTTGACACTTTTCCTTTAAAGGTGTCATCCGTCATGTATCTTGAAAGCTGTTACCCAAATCTGGCTTTTTGGCTGATAATTAACAAGCAGTGTCATGGTGCTTTTTTTTGCAGGTTTGATAAAATGTAGTTGAGAAGAAAAGCTTTCAAGCTGTGGTAAGAACCTGTCAAGGTCAAAATTACCACAAATGCAAAACCAGAGCTGATTTTGCGGTAAGATTTAATCAGATCAGTGAAATGTTAATCTTACTTTAAATTCTGATAGTTACATTCAGTGTACACAAGTAGAACTTCCCAGACATCTTGATTTGAGTGTGTTCATTAGAAATCCATGTCGAAATGCGTCCCAGTCTAATAAAAATCTAAGTCCAATGGATTCAGAACCAGTCATTTTGCCAAGGGAAGGACACAAATTCACCTTTGCTCTTGGTCCACACACCACTATTCCACCCCCAGTACGCCCCCCAGAAACAGCTGGCGTAGCAAAAAGTTTCCAGCCAGCACTGCCACAGTATTGATCCCCTGGGAAGGATAGGTGCAGACTGCCTGACGTCACTCTTCTGCCTCTAGCTGACAATCCCAGCAAGACCTCAGACCCTGTTTGCAAATTCTGCAGTGCTGCTTGTTAGCACGTACGGCAGCACTGGAATAAAGCTAACAACCTGAAAACAAGTTGCACAAGCCAAAGCGTATGTTTTTAGTACAACATTTGAATGAGTGCATGCGAACTTAAAATTCAATAGTCTGATTAATTTCCTAAGTTTAGAAATGCACATCAGGAAATAAATAGGATGAAAAAAGCCTTCCCATGTTCAATGTATCTGTTGCTTTAATTATGATAAATATATCTCCAAACATTATTTTAATACAGATACCTTCAGGAAAGCAAATAGTATATGATGAACTTGCAATGTTGAGGCAGAGTTGTGCCTATCTGTTGCTTTTTGAAGTTGGCAGCAAAGCTCCTGATGACTCCAGGAGAGTCAGTGTGCCACTCCAGTGCTGGCGTGACTGTGGTTTTGTGCATGCTTCTTCAACTTACTGTGGCTTGGCACGTCGACGTATCTATCATATGAGGAAAAGAAAACTTACCTCCTGAGCTGTGAAATTAGTTAATGCGTGTTTGTAAAAGCCTTGTGCAATGACCTATAAAGGATGAAGTATCTTTCTGCATTTACTTACGGAAATCTTCCTTTCTCTCTCTCCCCTGCCCTGGTGTTGAACCACAGATAGCACATGTAATTACAGGCTCGTGCCATACTTTACAGAGAAGGTGTTAGCTTTTGCAAGGTGGCCTGTGGTGATCACTAGTGTGACCAACACACAGTGTATGTATCCTGTACAAATGATACGAACACAAGTTTCAGACAAAGAAGGGGGCAAGTACTGCTTACCGAGGGAAGCTCCTTGATCCCCATGTTGCATTACATTTTTGGTCATAAAAACATAAGATGGTTCACTTGCAGAAATAATGAATTTCATGATGATGGTGAGGATTTGGAGACACAGAACAGCAAGGGCATAAACACGTAGAAAGATAGTCAGAAAGTTCAAGAAAAAAACCTTGATAAACAGACTAACTGCTACTGTCCCGTTTCCATGTTGACAGACCTTCAACAAGCTTCTCTGTCATGAACAGTTGCATAGTTCAAACCGCATGGTTATGCATGGCATGTGGTAACTAAGCATTCATTTTTCTTCTGCTGTTTCGTTTAAATAAAGGCACTGAATAACAAACTGCTCTTACTAGCTGAAAATGGCAAGTGTTGTTAATGATATTTAGGAATCTTTGAGGACACTAAGTAAATGGAAACAACATTACAAACCCTATGTTTTCTAGGCAAAAAGAGCAAGGCCTTTCTATATTCTGTGTTGTACGAGTATGGAGGATGGTTGCTTCTGGTGGAATACTGCTGATGGCAGCAGTTCAGAATATATGGAGCATCTTTAGAGAAATTACCATTCCTACTGTTCTTCAAACAGAACACTAACCTTTAAGATCTTGTTCAAAGCCCAATGCAGTCAGCGGAAAAAATGTTGGTTCAGTGACTTCATACTTTAATGTTTACCAGCTCTCATGTTTCATGATAAGCAAAGAAAACACACACAAAACCCCCCCAACTCAGTACCCCAAAAACACAGTAAAAGTACAGAAAATGTATGACTTCTTAAAGAAATTTAAAATGCTGTTTACTGAAGTGGGCTTCACTTTGATTAGACCCTGTTGCCATGGGTTGTGGTGGCCAAGTGATGCTGACGTTCGTTTGCAGAGGAGAGAAAGTGCTGCAGCGACCAGAAAGCAAGAGTGAGCCTTGATTACCTGGAAAGCCTGGTCATACTTTGAGCTGGCTCATAACTATGCCATAGCTGGCTGAAGTAGCTAGCACTTATGCTGGGTTGGTAGAAGCTTATGCTGCTGGCATGGTCTTTTTTTTTTTCTTTCACACAAGCTCTAATGTGCAAAATCTAAACTGGAGACAGCACATCAACCTGAATTTGGCTTCCTGAAAGGAAAAGAAGAAAACATTCTGAAGAGCAAAATGCCCCGTAGTTGGGAAATGCTCAATATTTACCTGTTCTTGGAGAACAGAGCCAATGTTTGTACCATTTAAATGTTGTTCTTGCCCAAGTTCAGAGTAATAGGATCTCAGAGGACTTGGTAGGGACAACTTTGATTTCTTATGAGAGGACTCAGAGGGTGCTCAGATTACAGCTGTCCTGAAATCTACTGATGAGAAGCATAGTGACAGTATTACATATTGCAAATTGCTGTGATTACGGAAATTGCCAAACGCGGAGTCATATAAAATAGGATTAAAGCTTGTCTGTTTAAAGAATTGATCTCGATATAGTACTTTACTCTTACCAGATGTATACTGCAACATTACAACTTCATTTACGGTAACATTGCAAATATTATTACCTAGCTGTTCCTATTTGTAATTTCCCTCTGATACATTCTATTCTTGGTATGAATACCCACGTATTTTAGATCTAATTTAATAATTCTCTAGGTAGTGCTTTATCTGTGGAAAGAATAAAACCCCCACTGAATATAGCTGGCAAATTAGGAAGTCATTTCTTGACGGGATGCATTTTGTAACCTTTCTGACACAAGGTTGCACAGCGTTTTAGGAATTTAATTTTTCAATTTGCTGCATGTTGTCAGCGCTTTGTCAAGTCTGAGGCTGTCGGCCCTCACAGGAGAGCCTCACAGGGAGCTCCACTGCAGGAGAGCAGAACGCTTCCCAGTTGTCTATAGGGGTGAGCAGAAAAGTAACACAAAGTGCTTCTCTTGTCGACTCTAATGTGGGTTAGCTATGTGATTTATACTTACTTTGGGATTTTTTTCTTGTGAAATTAGAGTTGCACAGCAAAATACTGCAGTGTGCAAAGAACTGGTGTGGCAGACATATACTCTGTGTTCCGGGGAAGGGGGGAAAGAACCCTGACATCTCAGACCTTACAGGTCACCTGGACTCTGTTGTAACAACAGAGAAGAAAAGAAACCATCTGGAATAGGTACATAAAAAGTTGTGTAGCTTTTCATAAAGTAGAGAAGAGGCATAATTTTCTTATTTTCTGTTTTAATTTAGTTTAAGACACATTTTAAATGAGGCTTGGTCTTGCAAATTGCCACTCATTGTTGCCTCTTATTGTGGGTTGAGATAAAAAAAGTTCAATAATTGAAATAAAATAAAATAGTAATGAAAAGGAAAATAGCAAAAGAAGCAGAGAAAAATAAAACTCAAGAAAGACAAGTGAAGCAAATGAAAAACAGTCGCCTGCCACCAACCGGCTGATGCCCAGCCAGTCTCTGAGCAGTCCCTGGCCAGTCCCCCCTGAGTTTTATATGCTGAGCATGGTGTCATATGATCTGGAATATCCCTTTGGTCAGTTGGGATCGGCTGTCCCAGCTGTGTCCCCTCCCAGCTTCTTGTGCTCCCTCACCCTACTTGCTGGTGGGGTGAGGTGAGGGAGCAGAGAAGGCCTTGGCTCTGTGCAAGCGCTGCTCAGCAATAGCGAAAACATCCCAGTGTTACCAACGCTGTTTCCAGCACAAATCCCAAACACAGTCCCATACCAGTTACTGTGAAAAACAATTAACTCCACCCCAGCTAAAAACAGAGAGAAGGTATCTGTATCCTTAAAAAGGTACTGTTTTTTTCCCCTCGGTGCTGGATTAAACCTCTGAAATTATGCAGAAGAGATAGTCTTGGACTTTCAGAACTCAAAAATAATGTGTTAATAAATTAGAATAACAAGGAAAAAATATGCCTGGTAAATCTTAATAATCAGTTGTCTAACTATGGATACTATCTTGTTTGCATTCAATAAGGAAAATATTTTCATTTGTATTAGAATAGTTGAACAACTGCCACTGATTAGTTTATTTGCTCTGTAAAGAAAGGCAGGGTGTTGTAATAGATGTTAGTTCTCTTGTACATTCATTAACTTCTTTACTAGATCCTGTTACTTTGCACAGCAGAGCCCCCTGCTGTTGTAACTACCCTCTGAAATACCGAAGAGTCTTCCTGTGTTTCGCTTTGTCTGGACTTTCTCATTTTAGATGAAAAAAATAATCCCAAAGTAGTCTCAAGGTGCTGGCTGCATGGTCTTAATTCAGGAATGAAATCTAGATGTCCTGCCTAAATAGAATACATTAGTGCTTTTGGCAGCAGTCACTGTTTATGTAAAAAATAAACCTGTCTTGTCTTTGTGTATCTCTGCAGAAAGACCTCTGCTGGTAATGGACTGGTATAGGCTGAGAACAATATGCACAGAGAAAGAAAACCCACCCTCTGAGACATAAATGAAATACTAAGAAGGAAAAGGGCAAATAAGCCAATTCAGTAACTCTGTACGCACACAGAAACCACAACACCTACGGGGGGGGAGCCCAAGATGCTCACAAGTACAGCAGGGTATGTTCTCCTGCCCTGAGTGGGAACTGGGCTCAAGAAAAAGACTCAGGGAGGAGGAAGGATAGAAAAAAAATTAAAAATCAATAGGCTGTATCGTCACAGGAATGGATATTGCAAATGATATTTGATTCTTTAGTGATCATACAATATTGGTAGTATGGATGGAGAAGGCTGGCGCGACAAACTGGGAATCTGAAAGCATCTTTATTTAGGGGCTGTCTTCATGGAATTTCTGTCCATAACAGGGTCTGCCTCTCCCCATGAGGGTACTTTGAGATCGCTTCTCCCTCTTTAGGGTGACTACTAAAGGAAGGGTGGGAAGATGTTCTCCTAGGCCAGTGGGAAAAGTAGAGCCTAAATAGATTAGAAGTGATTAAATCGCTTGCATTTCCTCAGTTTGCATGCGAAAAATAGCATAATCCAGAGTTCTGTCCAGGAATTCTCCTTGAAGATCTGTTCCTGATAATCACAGAGATAAGAAATCAAGAGAAGATAGTAAATGATTTGGAGTGATCGCACTTGGAGCTAGAACTGCAACCTTCCACTGCAAACAGTAAATGTGAGAAATCAACTCTGAGGAGATCATGATGAATGTTAGAGATTTGGTTTTTAAATTCAGGAAAGGAAATTTTTATCGTAAGATTGCCACCTGTGGACTCTGTTATGTGGGAAGATGAACCATCGAGATTACCAAGAGAAACCACATTTCAAAGGGCTAAAGTGAAGATGCACCTCTCTGCTGTTGTTTATTATAATGAGTATCACGTGACTTCCCTGAGTTATCTCCTAAACGCTCACATTTTTCCTCAGAATAGATACACGTATTTGTTAACCTTCGTGGCCTTCCAGCAGATGTCAGAGGTTTCACAGTCTACCTTTAAGGTACATTGAAGCGGCCACGCCGCTTTCAAATCAGAAATAAAACCACGGAGCTTATCGAGAGCATCTCGGGCCTTTTATGAACAGGGAACTCCACTTGCGAGTTTCACAGGCCCTGTAATGAAGCAGCCTGAGCAATTAAGCTGAGTCAATCAGGGGCTGATGAGGCTCGCGCTGAGCTCACCTGGCCGCGGGGTCTGCCCGGGCCCAGCTCCCGCCCCGGCGGCGCGAGGGCCGCAGCCAATCGGGAGGCAGCCCCGCTCCTCGCGCACGGGCCCGGCCCCGCCCCGTCTCTGCCGTCACCGGGGCCGGGAACGGGAAGGGGAAGGGAAGGGAACGGGGCGGCTCCTTTGTCNGTCCCCTCACCGGGCTGTGCCGTGTCCCGGTGCCGGTCCCGCCGGGCTGTGCCGTGCCCCAGTCCCGTTCCCCCCGCCGGACTGTGCCGTGCCCCGGTGCCGGTCCCCGCTCGCCCCGCCCGGGCTGTGGCTGCTCCGTCTCCTCGCCCCGCAGAACCGGCGCTCGCTGTGTCGCTCCAGGAGCTGCCGGGGTTTGGGGGAGGAAGGGGAAAACTCAGCTGTGTCCGTGCCGCCCGAGAAGGGATGTTTGTAGGGAGTAAATCATGGTCGCCTTTGCAGTCTCTGCTCGGAATGTGCATTGAGTGTCACGCTCCTCTTGCAGGGCGCTGTGATAGTTGCGCTATGCTGAAGGCTTTCTGTGCCATATGCCGAAGTGTTTATGTGCTAGTATTGCTCGGTAACTATGTAATTTATTTAAAAATATAATGGACGTAATAATTTAAACTATGTAATTTTTTTAAAAAATATAATGAATGTCATAATTTGTACGGTTCAGTTTGGATGACTGATGTGCCTAAGGCGAGTCGGAGAGCATTCGGTTGTGTTGTTTTCTCACGGAGTAGTTTAGAAGCAGCAAAATTGAGACCTCCGCTGCAATTTCTGTCACGTAGCCCAAATGTCTACGGGAGCTGTTGCTTATGTCTCGCTGCAGTTTTGTTCTCTGTGCAAAATGGAGTTACTTAAATACTACCAGCAGCTGATTTCCCTGTTAACGTATCACGAGCTTTTCACCATTGACTCTTTTTACTGGTAATGATATTACTATTAAAAATAGGCCAGTTTGTTCCAGCAGTGCTCCTCTGCTGGAACAATAGCCCAGCCCTGCAGAAGGCTGCTGTGGGGCTCAGGGCAGGGGGAGAGGCTTTTCCATGTAATCATGGGAAACACGTTTCTGTTACTTGATCCTGAAACTTGACTGGTAGGCACTATTTTAGCTGTACTCAAGAAATGATCTCATGCCATTTTTCTTCACCCGTAAAGGTTAAAAAATAGTAATCTTGCTTGTTCTGACTTGCGTGGCTTTTATAGTGTTTCCACGCATCCTAGAACAGTTTGGAATGTTGAGCTGCGTGGGGGCATCCTTTCATATTTTAAGCAATAGATGAACCACTGCACATGCTCACACGTTAAGGACGTCAGTGAAGTGCTATTTCTGAGAAAAAATGGTGTGCCAAGTTCTGGTTATTCAGTTGGTGAAAGAAGAAATTAAAATGCATGAGAAGTTGACTATGAGAGTGGAGGTGGTTTGGGGGGAGGTTTGGTCGTGTTTCCTTTTTTTTTAAAAAAAATAAATGTAGTGAATGTCAAACCACCAGCAATAGGAAGAGCAAATAAGCAAACATTATAGGCTTTTTAAGCTGATGCTGAAACTTTCACTTTGTTCTACACTTTAAAGCACATGATATGTGTATGTCAGTGTTGATTTTCTGTTAGCAACTCCTCTGTGGCTAACATGGAATTTGTATGTATATGTGTCCTGCCCCAGCACACGCATTGCTCATAGGACCTTGATTTCCATTTTGAAATGTTTGAGAGGAGAATAAGCTGAAGCCTACAGTACAAGTCAGCCTTTTGGAGTGTGAGGAAGCTCCTGTGGAACTCTTCAAGTGGTTGTGTCTGTACTAGCGTTTCTTAAATTCTTCCATAAACAAGGGCTTTGCATTTGTTTCTGATTTCTTTGCTAGAAGTGGCATGCGTGGAAATATTTAGACAGCCACAAATATTGGAGCGTAATATTGAGTAACGCTTCTTAGACCTTTAAAGTTGTTCTGTTGTAATTTAGTTGATCTGTAATTACCATTTAGGCGTTTTAAAAAAGGAATAATAAAAGATATTTTCAGTGGTATTTCCACAAACAAAACATGGCCCCATTAAACTAGGGAGCCTGAAGTGCTTGCAGTCAATCAAAAGAAACAGTTAAGAGTTTTTAATTTAGCTTCAGGTAAACGTTCTTGTATGAGAAACTCGCTCCCTTTTTGGTTAGAAAAATCTTAAGCAGAGTAAAATAGCGTTTGTAGGCCTGTGTTGCCTTAATTCTGTTACAGGATGTTATCAGTGTACATCTTCAAAGGGTAACTGGTATGTTTCAGTGAATAAGCCCCTACCCACCTAATCCTCCCACCCTTTCAAATGGCACACCCCACTGCGTGCCAACCCCTGACACAAGAACAGCGTATTTCTGGGAAACACAGTTAAGTTCATGACAAAATACTATGTTTACTCCAATCCCCTTGTGTGGCTCTCCCCATTTTTTATTTTTTTTAGGTTCAGCCTGGAAATGTAGTTATTGGAGAGACCGAGCTGTTAAAAAACGGGTTTAAGTGAAACTCCTATATCACCTTAACAGTCCAGGCAAGCTAGCTGCTAGATAGAGGATTTTAGTACTCTTATACTGACTTACGAACAAGGAGTTAAGCGTGCACACAGGTCTGCTAAATTCTGAGCTTTAAGGTTCAATAAACCTAGATTAGAATTGGTTTTATTGTGTCTGTGTCTCCATAAAGGGAATTAAAAAGTCTCTAGTTATATAAAATCTCTATCAAAAGTCTATCTATAAGCTGTTCATAGGATGAAGTACAGGAGTTAACATGTGCTACAGCAAGCAAAACAACTTGTTTATTCTGAGTAGCAGTTAAGTTCTCCCTTACAGATTCGTGTACCAATTTGGCAAGGGTTTTTCCCTAGGCTGTGTAACATTGGAACTTGGTTCTTCTGCTTGTCCAGCGAAACTGAGCAGGCAGTCATGGCTCTGTACTCCTGTTTGTTTCAGTGGACACTGGCAAACTTGTAAAGACGTGTCTTAAAGAATTATATTGGAGAAATTATCTCTTGCTTTTTCCCCCCGCCATGTCGTGCTTCAGCATGACTTGACTTTAATGTGCGTTATGTTAATCTCTTCCAGATCTCTGTTTAAACTTGCATTGATTCGTGTTTTTGGTCTTAACCCTAATCAAAGCAATATGGTGTATTCCTT